>JAMKCH010019194.1:0-38054 GCA_023653785.1 Ophioderma brevispina | reverse complement strand
CAAATTGAAATGAATGCCAGGCCTTAAAGATCGTATGATTTTCTCAGTTAGGTGTAGGGTACCAGTGATTAAGCTATTCCAATTGTATTCAAAAATAAATAAACAAGAGGAAATTTTCAGTCTTGTTAAACCCCAAATTCTATCATTTAACATATGGTGGATGTGACAAATAGGTTAAATGGACAATGAATGCTCTGCATCCATTTTGTGTAAAACAAAAAATTAGAGTGAGAAAGACATAATGTTTTAGTCCAATCATTTTGGACAAAAAATTAATCAATGACCATTATTCTTTGCTACAGGAACTAATTCGATGGTTGGTTTTAAGACCACTTACAAATGTGTTGTAAAAGTGGAACGGACACGAACGAAGGATCCCCATGAATCTATGCATACATATCATACTTATACAAGAAAGCTATGTCCTTAATTTTTGTCTTAATACAATGTGGGTCTTATTCTCTAAGAAAAATAAAGTAGAGGAATAGGGAAAATGTGCTTGTTAATGGCGACCTTGATAAACATAACCTGACTTTCCAGTTGACACCAGAAATGGCATTTAGGAAACATTATGATATAGCACCTCCACCATTGGGACAGGAGCAAGTTGGTTAAGCTATGGGAGGTAGAGCCATATTGAGGAATGGTAAAACCCCTAATAAAGATTCTCTGATGCCATAATTGAAAAATGCTAGGAACGAAAAGACAAAATTCAAAAAAGTGGCAACTATATAGTGAAATGGGCCTAATCCAGTCGAATGACCATCCGATGATATTCGGTTTAAGAGAATTGGGAAACAGGTTAGAAGAGCTGTCTGAAGAAACATGTACAATTGCAATGAATACTGGATCACAGAGTGCCACTTCTAGGAAATGAGGGCGTTTTGAGGGAATACTGAATATACCTAATCATGCAATTCATATGAGGAAACTGCTAACTTCAGTCATGGGCTCCGAGGCCAGAAAACACTGTATGCAACCTTGCTGAAGAATATTGGACCTAGTTAATTGTCATAAGCAAACTGCAATTCGCGTAGAGTGCCACATATATGATTCATTGCCCCAGCAATCGGTCCAAAAAAATCACAGGACACACGTGAAAATTAAGTTTGAATTCTCCACGCTAGAAGCCTTGGATTTGTCTTGGAACGATTGCTAGGCCACAATCTAGTACATGGCACGTCTATGGCGAATATGGACATAGAATGTATTATCGGCCAATTAAGAGGAAGACACATTAAGATTGTTACAAATTATGTATGAATTTAGTTTCTGCACCACTTAAAAATTCGCACCTTTAACATGCGGTTTATTCAGTTAATGTTTGCCGAATTCGTTAGCCTGTGGCAGCTATAATTCTTTCACAAAATACACACTCAAACACTGATGTCAAATGCATTAATTTATACAGGCTTTGTTTTACAAATGTACATATTCCAAAATGCAGTATCTTATAATAGAGTAGAAAACCAATCGTTGTGTCTATATAATAAAGGTGTGGTTGTTATGATGTCTAGGACTTAGGCCTTCTAAGCTCATTTTTAAATGAACTATGTATACCTTAACAAAATGTTACACGTTCCTTCTCGGTTTTTTTGCAGGAAGTGTGGAGAATTTGTTGCTTTTAGGGGTTCTACAATCTATCGAAAAAATCACTACGTTGGTATATTTCAGTGAAAATTATGGTCCCTCAAATCCTAGCCAACTGACTTTCCCGATTTTGAACCAAGACTGATGAGAGTGTATTTTTAGGCCCAAATGTGATTTTGCCAGCCAGGGCTTCTATGGTGGTTAAAGCCAAAAATAAGTTCCCAACTACTCTAGCATCACATTAAAAGGATTCAGAGATTTCCCAAGAAGGGCACCCTAATTTTTCACAAAAAATCATGTTTTGCTTATACCGTGTGTCAAAAAAAAACCAACACTTGGTGGCAGGTGTTATAAGTTTTGAACCAAAGCATGTAAACCTATTTATTTTTTGTTGAAAGGTAAGATGGGACTGTTAGCTAATATTCTTGAAAAGTTCAATAAGGTGTTCAATAGTTTTTAAGATATGACCCCAAAAATCAAGTAACCCACAGAACCCATTACAAAAATGAGGAGCTTGTTAAAACCATAACACTGTCATGAAGCAAAGGAATGGCAAATACAATATTGATTGCAATCAACATTTACTTGCCCAATTTCTTGCAGAACAACTTCTACTTACTGGGTCAAAAATGACTGCATTAACATAATTATTATTAACTGATATAATAAACAATTTATTGGTGATAAAATATGTTATCAAGGAAGAATAACAACATGACTAAGTCATAGACCAACTCCACATTACATTCATGATAAATGTGTTGGGGCTGCAACTTGCCTTGTTAACTGAAAATAATAAGGCTTTTCACACTGAGCCGGTGATCGATCGACTTTGCGATCGATCGCCGTTTTTGAAGACTATTGCAGCCCTTTTCTGAATATAGACACGGCATGGCGGCATAATCCTTATTTTACGATGTAATCTTTCCAAAGGAAGGATTTAATGAGCTTTTGCTTTCACAAATTACTTCTTTTTGAGGCATTTACGCAGTGGTTGTAGCGGACTTTTTTAATGGCCGAGGTAATGGCCATTCTTTTAAGTGAATGACTGTTACCTTGTTTGTCTTTCACACAGAAATTGAGTTTAACGGCTCGTGAAATTGAACGGACTGAGTAAGGAAATTCAAAATGGCCGGATAGACACTTACGTAAGTACATTTAGTGGACGGACGTTTGTTGTTATTTGAGGAAGCACACAAACGATATGTATGTCAGAGTTGGCAAAGTATTATAATGAACTTGGTGGCTGTTTTGAAGTCTACAAAACAACTGCGATCGATCGCAGAAGTGATCGATCACCGCTCAGTGTGAAACGCCTTATGTTACAATTTCTCAATTTTATGAAAGTAAAACCAATGTTTTCAAAACAACTCATAACATATCAGTAATATATTCATTCTGTGCTTAAATTTTGGGTTAAGATAACTCTGTGTGCCGTTAGAAAATTGATGAGGAATGATGAGCTCTAATCACAATGCAGTCTTATTGGGACAATACGAAGAGTTTGTTGATCATACATTCCTAATTCCGTCTTTTAAGTGTGTTAAAATGCATGTTTTTAGCTGTTATTGCCAATGAACATTCAGAAGTTAATATTTGTTGCAAGCCCTTCTTTTAAAAAAGGAATATGGTGGTTGGACTCAGAGATTCATATTGGTGGTTCGGGGCCACAAAACGTACAGTGACGTATTTGTATTAAATAGCGCCTCAATTTGGTTAAATGGGTCCCTGGCAGGTTACTTGATTTCTGGAGTCATATCTTAAAAATATTGGCTCCACCTTTATTATCTTACAACAAAGAATAGGTAGTCACATGCTTTTGTTCAAAACCAATGCCTGCCTGCTACCAAGTGTTGCGGGGTTTTTTTGGGACACACGGTACATAATGCTTGTCCATATATTAAAGGCACTATCAGTGATTTGTTAAATCAGAAAATCTAAAATATCATCAAAAATCAGATTTTTGCATGTTTGTAATAAGTATAGGTACCCTAACATACCCAGCAAATGATAAGACCAGTTCCTAAGCAACCTAATAAGGACAAAATCAGAATTTTTAGTCATTACTACTGGGTCCTTACACACTTACTACAACGCGTAATTGAATGGAGAATCGTATCTTGGAACACTGCCGTTTTCTCCCTTTTACAGACTTATCCTTCACTTTGAAGCTATTCCTGCAAATTTCGAACATTTTGACTCTTTCTGATAAATCACTGATAGTGTCTTTAATCACTGTGTGAAATAGCTAAGCTCAAATCCAAGTCCTTCATATAGAAAATCACAACTTTGTTATTAAATTCTGGATCCAAAATTTTTATATACACAGATCTCTGGAACATTACACTATACATAAGTGTTTAATGCATCAAAACAAAAAAATCTGATTCATGTCAATGTTGGAATTGTGCACCTTTTGAGTAAAAGTTCCAAGATCCTTGTGGATTGATTTTTGATAGCAAATCTACCATGTGTGCTATTATACACTAAGACCATTTCACTTCACAACTACAATCAACAAAGAATATACACATATGATACAATATACATGATTCAGGAACAGAAAGCTTAGGAGAAGTTGTCTTTTTCGTTACTCCACACATGAAACTTTTGCCAAGGTGTGCTCTCAATTTTTCGGGGTTAATCTAATTTGTGAAAGTAGCTAGTGAATTCTGTTGAATCATAAGTAATTTGCATGTGGCATAGCCAGGAATTTAAAATTGGTTAGACATAGACAAATTAAAAGTTCGTAGGCAAAATGCATTTATCAATCTACTAATGAATCCATCATATGGCAAGGCCCCTGACTGCGTATGGCCTATACCCACAGATATTTACAGGTTTTATTTGGGGTGAGCTATTGTAAAAAATGTCAGAATTCTGAGGAAAGTAAAAGATATTGAGAGGTAAGTGCTGCATTGAAAAAGTGTCAGGGTGTATTTGTATTTTGTATCTACCTAGAAACCTTCTTATGATGGTGGTAAGGCAGTACATCTCAAAAAGCATTATCAACTCGAATTATACGAACAGGTTTGGAAAGTCAAAATATTTTTTTTATTTACAAAAAAGGAGTAGTAGTTATAAACATACAAATCAATAAAGGATAACAAAAGTATCCTACAGAAATCACACCAATACTCTGTCCTATAAAGGTCATCCGATTTTATTTAAACATGTTTGTAGATTTAGCAAATTTAATTTATAAAAATGTGTTAAAAATAGAAAATTTATCATGGATTAAACTGAAGGAAAATGTCTCCCAACTGACAAAAATGACCTTCAAATCCATATCGTATCACCCCCAAAGTGACTAAAATGACCTTTGACCTCCATATATATAATCCACAAAAGTCCTTAAAGGAGACCTTACCAAGAATTTACTTATACAATATGATATTAAAAACAAGTATTGGACTACATATGGGTTGATTTCGTGGGAGTTTTAACCCAGATTATACTTAACCATACAAATGAATTAAAACATTTGTCGACGCATGCGCACTATTTGAAATTCGCACTAGTGTATATGGGATAGTATTTGTGTGTTATGCGATATGGACGGCACAATAGCGTCATACACCTTCAAACATGATGCTTTTATAGTGTGCATTCCTATGGCAGTATGACGGCAAAAGCGCGGCCGTATCGACATAACCACGTTCTACACGAGCGCGATTTTTAAATAGCACATGGTCAGACAGATGGTTTTAATTCTTATTATGGTTAAAGGGGGCGGCCAGATTAAAGATATGAAGTTGTGCATCTTGATAGATAGGCCTTCACTCCAAAACCCCACCTGTAAGTTTCGCGCCGATAATTCAACCCGTTGTCATAAGAGACTAAAAACATGCTTTGGTATAAGCCCAATAGAGTACTGTGTAGAATTAATTATGGCGACCAACAAAATAGGGCACACCTTTTCGCTCATACATCCAAACCCAAACATCCTTTGGCTCTAAGATTTCACATGGGTAAATGAGGGGGAAGGGAAAAATAGCAGCTGTCGTCTCGATACCAAAATGTTGACCACTTCCGGTTTTTAAAATCTGGGGGCTTTCTGGGACGAGGCTCGTAGCGATCAGGGCCATTGGACCTTTAATATAATTCTGGTTTTCTACGAAACCACTCGAAATGAGGTCCCAATAATTATTTTATAGTGTATATTGTTTAATATATTTGTTGCACGGTTTTTTAATTTAATTACAGTGGTAAGTTTACAAATATAAAACTGATCCACCACTACACTAAAAGTTATACAGCACTTATATACTAAAGCCAGTTTCACATGCACAAAAAATGGCCATTACATGACCCCTAAATGACATTTGACTCAATCTATACCTTGTTCAAAACATAAGCATATCAAGTGCAAACCTAATCTGTCTCTACACTAAATGGATAGACAAAAAACTTAGGTATATACCAATTAATGTTGACCACAGAACAAAAAGCATGCCTCCTTAATTAAGGTCTCTCTCATCAAAATGGAGATGACCTAAAAATAAAAAAAAAAGCACCAAAATCAAAAAAGATCTGACATAATAAATAAATACCAACTTCTGGATCTTAGCAATAGTAGGGATTTAGATTCTGTGACTTTTAAGTTCTTATCCACAACAAGCAGGGGTGTTAGTAAAACGAATCAATTTAGTAAATTACAAAAATCTGTTACTTGTTACAAAAAACATTAATGTGCTATTATGATGAAGGAAGAAGAATCAGCCGGCTTTTGACCCATACTGGCAGGTCGAAGTGTTAATGCAGCGTTTGACCAATACTGGCAGGTCAGTAGGTAAGGCTACAGCATAAATAGTTGATTAGAGAACAGGTTCTCATACGTTATGATCCCTAAACTCAAATGTGAGTTTCATCAAAACATTACCAGGTCCCAACCAATTTGAAAGCTCTTCCTGTTCCGGCAGCCTACACGGAGGGGAAAAAGTCAGTTTTTAGTTCTTGTTTGTTAGCTGTACTTCAATCAAGGAGATTCTCTCCCGTATTCTAGTTGACTTTGGTATTCTTGTCTGAATGAGACTCTCAATATTTTTTATAAGCCTGGACAGATAGTTCCAACCAACCTGGTTTCACTGACGACAGCACTTCCTGTAGTTGCAATTCTTGTATAAAACCATAATGTTGTAGAAAATTCAGGTAAAGTACATTTGAACTCTGCCTTCAACATATTGAGGTCTTTTATTTAACAGATGACAAAGAAATAGATTCCTTGAAATGTTTTCCAACATTTGGCCTACCATTTTTGGACAGTTTGTTGTCCTTCATTTACGCATTGGATGAATCTCCTGGTTTTTTTCTCCCGAAAATATTACCCCGATATGCAAATCAATACTTAAGAGTGATGATGGGTGTTTTGTCGGCGATACTTTTTACCAGAGAAGATGAGAAAGAAGGAGATGGCTCTATTTGAAATCCGACTACCCAGGATTACTCACTCTCATTTACCAGCTCAGTTCCTTTGGGAAACTTCAATGGCCCTTGATTTTTGTTGGCGCCTTTGAAGTAATCTGTTTAACCGACTCAAGCTTTGGCCATATCGGAAAGTTGTTTCACCCAGGAAGTAATTGACACCTGCACAACACATTTTATTACTTTCCATGCAGCTAAAAGTTCCCTGCTGGTAATGAACGCCAACGTTTGTTCTGACCGATAATTATCTAATCATTGTCGAAATAATTGTAGGAAAACATGACTTCTTTCTTACAAAGAAACCAAGCAAATCAACAACCTTTTTCGGTAAGCTAACTTTGATTTAATGTTTTGAAGTCAATCAAGGATGTTGTTATTTATCGTAATTAAAATAATCCGGTTATTTCCGGTGAAATATGATATGAAAATACAATCGGTCCTCGTACGCGCTTATGTGTCCCCCGCCTGCCGTCGCGGTTTGTGAATATAGGCCTAACATCACCTCTAACCTTGATATGTGACTTTTAACCTCATAAACAAATGAGGGCTTGCATGTAACTCCATAAACAAGTTTGGTTCCACTTGAACTCACTTTTCAAATGAGGTCAATTTTACATTTTCATCCTATTTTACAACTTGACCTCCCATGACCTTGACATGAAACCTTTGACCTCATCAACAAAATGAGGAATCCATGGGTTGCAACCGATGGGGGGAGAAATCAAGTGTTGGTTATAATTGGAATAAAAAAAAAACAGACAACATTTTTTTTAAGTGCACCTGATATGTGAATTGGGTCCTTGTACGTTATGATGAATGATTAGAAAATGCATTTTGAATACACCTTAACCTGTTTTGGTGCCCGAAAAGTGTCCAAGTGCCAAAATGCTTTTGGAAAAATTTTTGGGTCAAAGTTTCTTTAATGCAGGAGGGGTCGTTTCACTGTACTGGCAACACCAACCATATTGATAGAAATTTAAATATAAAAATACATTTAACAACTGGGAATTGGAATATTTCTGGATTAAATGACTATGGTGTAATTTTCTCCAGGAAGTAGCTAAGGTCTTTGATCCACTCAATTGGATTTAAGGCAATTTACTATGAATAGGCGGTTTTGAACAGTTTATATCTTTTGAAGTAACCCATCTACTTTTCTCTCTTCTCTGCTTTTAACAAAGCCATCTATGAATTAAATGTCACCTATGTAAAGGCCCTAAGAAATCCAAGACAGGGATCCTAAATAAATCGAGATAGGCTAATCGATCACTAAGTGGAGGCGCACTGCATGAAATCAGTACTCATCGATCGGCTGTCCGATGTGTCGCTATGAATTTACGTCATCCCCGGACAAGATGTCATGCTGCATGAATTAGGAGTGTATTAGGTATTAGGTGCTTTTCGAAATGGGTGAGCCTATTAACTATTGATATCAAATCATCAATCGTCTATGGGAGCTGATATGGAAACATGTCTCAAGAGTTGTTTTGTTTTGTTAAAGATTCATGTGTCCTATTTCAATTCAACTTTGGGAAAACATAAAAAATTGCCACCATAGTTATTCTTGGACTTTCACACATCTCAAAGACATTTTTGAGTAATTTTGCATTTCCTAGAAAGATTTGCTTAAAAGGGCTTTTACAACCACCAATCCATCTAGACTTACATATTCTGCTGTCTGCCCAATTTTGTGTCTCTATGCATGAGGTAAAAGGTTTCATTGGATATGTCCCTGGGGTGAGGTCAATGTTACAAAGAACTTCAGGCAGGCTTCTAGACTTGAGATTCCACAGTGAGTCTGCAGGAGGAAGAATACCAACACAAAAGGTGAATGTTTTGATGGTTAAAAAGACACCCAATTATGAATTTTTACTCTATTGCTATAGCTCTAGGTTAAAGGTACATGTTATCATCTTTGGGATCTCCCTCTGATTTAACCCAGAAGTAATATCAAATTTTTTGATGTCATATGAAAGGCCAAATTTTTCTCATTATCAATCCATCCTGAAATTTGATGCCCTCAAATCCTTTCTTCCAAGATATAAACAAAAACACTGTTTACTGGTTCTAACCATCATATTAGCACAGTGTTGAATAGAGCTTTGCAATATGCTTATTGCTTCTACCATCAAACCCCAAAGTTTTGTTCCCATGAGACTTTGATGGGAATATTGCATCCATATTCCCAGTGTCCTCATATCAAGGCATAGAACATATGACATAAATCGGACAAGCACCTTTAAATGATATGCATGGCAATATTTCAATTTGTTTTTTACCCCCCTTGCGTCTTAGTCAGTAGGGGGATTTCCCCACAGCAGGTTTCTGTTCATTAACATCATCGTCTGTCTCCCACAACAATGTTGCCTGTAACAACCCCCATTCTCATCATCAGCCTCTGTTACGTGTACTGAAGAGTGTTAAGTATACTCTGTCTAGCTCGAAGTTGAGTAGCGATGCGGGCGATACATTGAACCGAATTTCAGTGCGCGCGTAGGTAATGCACAAGTGCACTGGAACTGAAAGGTGGCACTGGGGTACTCGTGCGCCGCCACTTCATACTTCAGACGAGACAAAGTATACGCCTCCTAGGTTACTTCAAATTAATAATTTTAGCCTTCTAGGCTACTTCAAATGTACTACGTATGTGGTGGGTGACTAACAACGAGACCTGTGCCATGTGAAGGGTGTATACCCAAATCCTAAACGGCGGTCCAGTTTATTAATGGTTCGGTGTGTACCCTTGAGTACAGATGGATACAAACAGAATAGCTACTGTGGGATACAAAGTTTTTTTTGTTTGTGTTGGGTATGTGGCAAGATAATGCTGCCCCTGTGAGGTGAAGATTTAACTACTATCAAGATGGTTCACAGTGGAAAGCAATCCAAACACTGAGTCCTCAATATTGTGGAATACAGTATGACTTACAAATACTGAATACCAAATCAAATGCTCAGAAAATATCACATTACTTTACTTCTGGATGGAGCCTCAAAAAGATAAGCCAATTTCTTACAAATCTGTCTCTATAATGAGAGATAACACTCTCACCTGGAATCACATAGAATGAGACTTTAATGCCAGAAGGCAATGCTGGCTACTTCATCATACATCAGACGTGCTGGACATATTACTACTTGACAGTTGTTGAGCACCTGTCATAATGTCAAAAAACAAATTACTTTGGTTTTTAGCTAATACACGTATGTTAAGGTCAAAGCATAAAGTTTAAGAACTCTTCAAGAGAATTTTTAAAAGGGGGTATGTTAAGGCAGGAATCTTAGTCAATGGCGATTTTTAGTTTTTTCATTATAATGCATTACATGTGTTCTTTCATATATATTTACAAATATATATATATTAATTTTTCTTCTCATATTTTTTGTTTCATTTTACTTTTAACTATGTTCCATTTTTGACTCAAAAAAAATCACTGGGCTGAACGCAAAAGGGCGGGTATTATCGCGTATTCCGCAATTACGTGTCTGTGCTATTCGGCACGCGTGAGCAAAAGTTGGAGGGAACTAATGAGCGCATCAGGAACGCCTTGATGCATCGATTCGATGACGCATACCCATGGTAATTGTATCCACTGTAAAATGGCTGTCCATGTGAGTTGCTTTCACAAACGAAAT
The DNA here is from genome assembly GCA_023653785.1 of Ophioderma brevispina. Taxonomy (NCBI): domain Eukaryota; kingdom Metazoa; phylum Echinodermata; class Ophiuroidea; order Amphilepidida; family Ophiodermatidae; genus Ophioderma; species Ophioderma brevispina. Next base: position 27,404 of record JAMKCH010019194.1, on the reverse strand, counting down.
GGGATTCACAATTTGAGCCTCCTAAAAACGGGATTTTGATCATAAGAACCCATATGAAGTAATTTGACCTGGCGCAAAAACAGTGTGAAGAATAAGAGATGAAACGCTTGTGTTTTGGAATAGGCTGTATTTTGTAGCGAAACGGGCAGATGCCACCGGGCAAGATCCGGTATCGTTTAAAAAGGTGACGCACCCCCTGGGAAGTACATAATTTTTGCGAGATAATTTCTGTAAAATAGAAAAATAGTTCTACGGGTGTTCTCACCTCTAGTATGTGCACATTTTCTCTTAAATTAATTAATAAATACCAATTTCTTGTGAATCTATCCCATATAAAACTAGATATCAATATTTGCCTTACTGTCGCGATTACATATAATCATAACGGGTGTACTAACGTTGATCTCTAAAACCACGGCTAAAAGGGCACAATCCATGGTACGTGCCTAATCAGCTGTTGTGATTGTGTTAACACACTGTGTTAACGTAATCATGGGTCTCCTGTACCCCGAAAAGGTCGGGGAACGTGCATTATGTACTTGATTCCTGATGTAGAGGGTGAAATAAAGCCATCTACTGATAAGTAGAAACAAAGAACACAAACGCACGGATGGATTTTTGTGTGCTGAATGAATTATTGGCCGGAGTCTCTCCTCGAGCAGCACTGCATTGCATGGCACGGCCATCGTTGATGGAGAGATCGATTCGTGCTTACCTGCTTGCCGCAGAGTCTAATACCCGGTCAACGAATACACGATTCGCCTATTTGTTTGTGAAATGCAATTGCCTCAACTGTTTTTGGTCGTGGCCTATATCATTTATTATTGTCACTACCCATAGCATTGGTTTATTGCATATTCCATGTTCATCTATAGCAAGCAACATCGTCAACATACCATCATTCCTGTCACTGACTGTAGTCAACGGGTAGCCAACAACTTAACCATGTTAACCATGCATGGCTTGGTCCCTGGTTCATGAGTACTTCCATATTTTCAGGACAGATTCAGAATTGTGCTCTTATTGTATTTTACTATAATGGTAATGACCATTTGTTTTTACTTTAGACCCTGCAGGCGTAATCATTATCACATGGGCGCCAACATTCCACCTTTACATACTTTGTGAATGTTTTTGATGTGGGGCAGCGTGCATTTGAATTTAAATATGCATAGCAAAATCTGATCAATATTTTTTTGGCATAGCAATTCCTTAATTTTTTTGATAGCATTTGAATCCAAAGAGTTCTCATTGTTTTATTGTATTTCATGAATTGGTTACCATAATAAATCGGCAGAACCTGAATTTTCTTTGTCTTTAACATATTTTGCAACAAGTGTCAACAAAAAGTGATCAAATAAAGACTGTTATTTTTTTAAATTCCCAGGTAAGGATTTACACTATTTTTTAACTTTTCAAATTTTAAATGGATCAAAGTTCAGCTATAGTCCTAGACAAACAACATTACGCACTTTGCATCTGCATGTCCCCCCCCAAAAAAAAAATTGGCTTGAGTTGCCCCTCCAGCATCAGTTCATACCCTCATGGATTCTGGAACCACGGGCAATACTGCAATGCTTCATTTTAGGTTTTCAACATTGAAATCCAGTGGAATAATTTGTGGTCCCAACCAACCTACCAAAGAAATTGTTTGTAGGTCTACTACATATTAAAAAATCAGGATATCATTTTCCTAGTACTCTCTCATGAATTTACAAAAGAATTTTTTTTTTTTTTTAATTTAGTATTATTGTCAATTTGCAGGAGAGGGTATGAAAAAGGCTTTTGAGATTTTGCTTTTTTTATTATTTATAATTAACACTAGACCCCATCAGGCTTTATCATTCTACCTCTAGAGTGTAGAATCTCGGCTTGCTGGGTTGAGGCAGTGTGGATTTTCAATTTACTGAAAATATGCAAATGAGCTCATGTAAATGCACAATAGAGATGACACAGTGCTTGGTATTACTTGCATCCACCAATTTTTACCCACATACTAAGTTTTGTCAAATTTTTGACAATTGGGATCTTGTAGAAGTTCACCTTTATAGTAATAAAACCAAAAAATTTCAGATTCAAATATGCATAATGCCTCATAATTACAAATCTTATGACACGACATGGGTATTTACTTGCAACACCACTACCACTACATACCAAGTTTTGTCAAATTCAGATATTGGATCTGATATCAGTTCACCTTTTTTAGTTTAAGCATGTAACCTTGTTTGAAAAGCACTTGTGAACACCCCACAAATCCCTAGATATAGCTTTGAAAAACCTCATATGCCAAAATTTAGTAAATATGATAATTCAGATCATTTGGCAACAGGAATATTATGAAAAATCATATCAGAATTTTAATTTGCCCCTGTCCTATGTTGAGAAGGGGTGAAACAACTGCTCATTTTACATATTTTCATATTTTTGTTTTTCCTAAAAAATTATAAAAAGGCGGTAATCAGGCCTACAAAAAATTTCAGTCTTCTGGACCTTTTATAGTAATGGACGACATTTTCTGTCCATTCCGCGTCACATAACAAGCGCATCCGTCGGTCTAAGGATCCTTACGTCTGGGGTCAGGTTATTATTTTGCTGCTCTCTGGTGCAATCTGAGCCATGTTTTTTAACCTTTTTTTGTGTAAATTTTAAGGCCCATATACAAATATTAGAATAATGCCAATGATTTCAATGCTGTAGTTAAAAATGTCATTTGAACCGTATACTACAAAAAGGGTATACCTGTAATGTCAGCATCAGTACAATGTAATGTGTCACTTTGAAAGTTGCTAAATTTTTAAAGTGTAATTTTATTGTAAATGACAAATGGTAGTTTTCTTAATTAAAATTGCCAAACCAGACCAAAGAAAACTACACTTCTGTCTTTTCTGCTGTTTTTTTTAATAGAAAAATCATTGTCCACTAAAACTATATATTGTTATAAATCAAACATGTAACTTTGTTTCTCCAGCTCCCCCCCCCCCTTCCCCCCCCCCCATAAATAAAATAAAAACTATCAAATTTTACAACCCTCCCACCACCACCAGTTTCTATCCACCAGATGATTTATACACCTAGAATCATCAGCAGTGGATAAGTCCAAGGGGTTTGCCACAGCCCTGGGAGGTGATCCTCAGGTCAATGGGGTATTTATGTCTTTTTGTTAGTTACCTGCATTGTTACATTTTAACTCTTTGAGTGCTACATTTCATCATGGAGGTACTGATTTCATGTGATCTTTTTTACGTTTTAAAAAAAATAAACTATGGCACATAAAATTATTTAAGATAAGAATTTGGATAAATAATGCTGCAATATGTAGTTTTATATTTTAAAAAAATTGGTGTTTGGAATTCATCATTTTGAATGGAAACTTTGAATGAATTTCTCAGCTGACAAACTCACTTCAAGGGTTTAATGATGAAAATAATAGAGCTACTGCTGAAAGTCGGGAGTTCGCAAAATGGGATAGCAGGCCGGGCTGATCTGGGGGTGATTATCACTTTATATTTGTGAAGTTTGCTGATGTCAATGAAAAGGCAACAAATTATAATAATTTATAACTGAAGACTGGGTTTCCCCTAAGTTTTTCTTACCCAACACTTTTACACATTTGAATCAGACTTGCCGACATTTACGCAATTGCCTGGTACTCTGGGGTTTTGAGGACTAATTTTTCAAAATGCTATCAGCATGCGACCGCTTTTCCGATACTGACGTTGGATCACAAACCTAATCATTTCTGGGACTCCATTGTGCACAAAACAACATTCATTTGAGCAGAAAAGCAGTAGAAACCTATCATTTTTTTCAAACTGCCGAAAAAGTCACCCAACCTATACCTACACTTCAGAAGTATACCAGTATCTAATAGTGTATACAAATCAAACAACAGTCTCTTCATCAGAGCGCCATGTTTCTGCCTTTGGTTACAATCATTAGAACAATACATCGGAAAAGATTTATGTCTTGTATCAGATAAATGTCGGCTAAACATGGCTAAATAGTAATGGGACTTTGATTATTCTGGTCGATAATTATGACAGAGTTCTAGGCATATTTGATGATGTTATCATATAAAATTTGCAGATTATAGCATTGACCTAACAAAATAAGGCGGTGTCCCTGATATGTATGGCCTTGGTGCAACTTTGAGATCATATTTTTCATGATTTTTTCGTGTTGAGATATGGTTTTGTCATATTGCGCTCCGATGTCTGGACTTTTCCGAAATTGCCGTTGCCCGCAAAATTGCATAGCAGATTTGCGATGTATGTTGCAGAAACTCTTCGCATTATCTCGAAATTGCGTCCCATTTTGCGATGCGATACCGTGGGGAAATTGCAGCTGATGTGGAGGGACATGGTTATCATAGGGGTCACATCGACTTATGTTACTATTTTTGCCCTCAATTAAAAAGAATTACTGAGCTTTTTCTGAGCTTATTTTTTTTAATGTGGGTGACCCAATCAACAACCTTTTCCACCAATTTCCATCAAAATTGAGATTTATATTACAGAAGTATGAATAAGAAAAGTCACTACACATTTTCTCCAGTCATTACCCCAGTAAATTTAATAGAATGAATATGCCCAGGTGAAATATTTCCTAACAAAACTTCTCCATAACAGAGACGTGGTTGACCCTATCATGTTCCGGATTTCCATATGATATTATCATCTCCTTCACTAAAATAAACACATCTTATTACAAATTTTGAATTATTAAATTGGTTTTGGTAAGCAAATGGTGACTAAAATTAAAATTGACCAATTAACAGTGCATGGTATTAATGTGGTCGACACATTTGAGACTTGTTTTCATAACAGGAATATTTTCTTGGACTTAAATTTACTGCAGTAATTAAAAATACCTTTGCTTCCGATCCCAAATAATTAGATAATAAAAAAAAAAAATAGCCTTTGTACAGTGTCTATAGAGAAGGACCCAATTCGCCCCTCAGAAAATTCCTCGGCAACCCTTTGTAAGAAATGATTTCTAGATGTCTAGCAATGTCTGTTAACTTCACATCTCCAACCTTCCCCCACTTATCCATCCCCTGATCCACCTATATCCATTATATCTTATCCAATATACACATCAAGGTTACTATATCCAGTAAAGAATTGTTTGTTTTTTTTTTAATTTTTCTTTTTTTATAAAATTTCTATATTACCTCCACACCTTATCCATTTTTATCTATATGGCAATTTCCAACTACCCATCCCAACAACCCAACCCCAACCCAGAGGTAATCAGAAATCACCCCTCCTAATTTATCCCCTCTTGATCTCCCACTGCATCAGTTTGTGGATATTTCACCTAAATAGTTCATGTGATCCCACAAAGTCATATTCTTAACACTAAAACCCTTGCCTCATTTAGCCTACAAGGCACTTTTTGATACCCAAGCACTATGGTTTTTGTTTGAAATACCATACTGGGAATCATTGGTGGTGCGTCCCCTTCCCCAGCCATCTCACAATTTCCCCTACCAGATGTAGTATGTTTTTAAACATTTCCAATAGCTTCAGGTTGCTGTTTTGAATTTCTGAGCATTATGGAGCTTACATCCACTGCCACCCCCCTTCACCAATCGCCACCCAGGATTCCCTACTCAAAGATACCACACACATAAATTTACTAAAATATATGTCTCTTCTAAATTATACCACTCACTCCTGGCAAAAGAAAATATTGACTCTATCAATCCCCATCAGAATAAGATTTTCACCTCTAAGGCATTTTGAGATATTAATTCAGAAAAACTCCCGGAAATACTGCAAGTTTGCGCCGGCTTTTACTACTTGACCTGGTGCCCTGGCGCCTTGGCATCGCTTTATGGCTCATTGTGAAGTGGTTAGAGACCAAGTCTCAGGGAACCAGCGTATGCTGGTTCAAGGCTGCTTAAATTTGGCGGATTTTATGTCAGCAGACTTTGTTAGTTAAACTGCATTCCCTGGAAAACGAACAACTTGAACAGTGTAATCTTCTCAGAAAACATACTCCATTGATTACTACTAGATTGTTTTACTTGTAGGGGTGCGCCACACGGTAGCCTAACAATATTGGGACAAAATGGCATTTTCTCTGTGTTCACTTTCGGCGATAATTTGTGATTTTTTGGTGCCCAGTTACTCGAAAATCCATACAGCCAGCACAGGTAAGAAATGAATGCATCGTTAGAGCAATCAAAATCTAGGGTCTGTATTTTTTTAGTTTTTTAATTTTTTGTTAAAAATCGGATTATGTCCCACTTTGAACAATCTTGCGTTGTTCCAAACTGACGCAGCAGACTTTTTACCTTTTTTGGCAAGTAAGACAATAGTGGGGCAAAATTTTGAAAAACAGAAAATACGACCCCTATGAAAACCATGACTTTGGAATACAAAACGAACAAGGCATATTTTTATACCATTCCATATATTTTTTTTTTATAGGGAACCAAACAAATGAGTGAAAAAATCCCCATTTTTTTTTCATGATTTTCTCAAAAAATACATATTTTGGGGAAAAAGGTTATCATATTTGGATTCCTTGAGTCATTCCTTCTCAAATATATATACTTAAGTAATAATTAAAGGTGCTTGTTCCGATTTATGTGTATTGTGTTCTCTACTTGATATGAGAGCCTGGCACTTGCACATACACCCCATCAAGTACCGTGGGAAACAAACTTGCGGTTTTGACGGTAGACGCAATAATGCATGTTGCAAAGCCCTATTCAATACTGTGCTAATATTGATGGTTAACCACTAAAACAGTGGTTTTTTGTTTATATCTTGGGGATGAAATGGATTTGAGGGCTCAAATTTCAGGACGACAATGAGAAAAATACGGTCTCTCATCTGATATAAAAATCGATACTACTTCCGGGGTAAATCAAGGGGGTCCCAAAGACGATCGGAACACGCACCTTTAAGAAGATACGGCAAAAAACAATTCCTTTGAATTCGTGCCTTAACACTCCCCCTTAAACCAAAGGACATATGTGGACTGCCCCACAAAACTGGATAAAGCGGATTAATTTCGTTTTGAGATATGTGCAGATATTGAAAATGCTGAGGAAAAAAAGCTTTAAAATGATTGTAAAACATGTAAGATTGCAATTGTTTTGTCCATCAAAAATCAAGTGATATGCCTTCAAAATTTCTTTTGTTTCTGATTGATTTTACACAGGTTGATGTGATTCTCTTTCTCCTAAAAGTTACTCTGGGCGGACCTTTGTCCTGGGTTCGTGCGGGCAGGTTCACAGTATGTATTACGTATGAATATAATGAAAAACGAAGTAAGAAATTTTTTCGGCTTCCGATAGATAAAAAAATAAAACTGGACGTGATATTAAATTTGAGTCCTCTCAAGAGTCTCAATAACTACATGGAGTGACAACATTTTAGCATGGATTGTCAATTAATTGAAGTAAATACCCCTGCTCAAGGAGAGCACTTATCTACCAGGTCGGACAATCTTCACGGTTCCCTGTTGAAGGTGATGCACAAGGTGCATGTTTTTGAGGGCAAACGAGAAGAACAAGGACATACTGACCTACCAACTATAAGTTATATAATTTGCAATATTGGACACATTGTACACACCCTAATGCCAAGTGAAAGTCTTAAATGTGCATTTTCGTGATCTTGGCCAGGCGGAGGGATCCAGGATTTTTTTCAATAGAGGGGGTGCCAAATTCTTCAGGCGAGCGGACTAGCAGTCGAACCATATGTTTTCATTTTGTTACCAGTCGAGGCGGGGGGGGGGGCAACATTTACTGCGTAGGTTGGGCGGACCCACCACAAAGCTACATGGCGCCCAACTCCCTGTACCGTCATTCTCGGAGATCTACAGGGCGCCCTATGCGTAAAGAAGTTATTTTTAATCTCCAGTGCACTCGGCACCACTATGCGGGGGCGCCTGGCGCCCTGTCTCTGCAAACAATATGAGGGGGCGCGCGCCAGGGGCGTCCCCTCTAAATCCGCCCCTGTTGGCAAGTTTGTTTTGTTATTGTGTCAAAAAAATAAAAACAATTGCTAGCTTCAGATGACATTTTTTGATGTATGAACAAATGTGTAGCAGAGTTCCACACACGACAATTGTCATGTAATTTCTGTCAGTTTGCCAGACAGACAATAAACTTTAACACAATTTCTGAGAGTGAGCAATCAAATCTGCACAGGCACACATACATACTGTACGTAAGCCAATGGTCAAATGATGTTAAAAAATTGCCCCTGTTTATCCAACTGAGGTATGCTTTGTGGTGGGAGTTCGTCGTTTTATGGCCGCCACGTCTACTGCTCTCAAACCCAAAGTGTTGGCAACTTTAGCAGCATACATGCCATCATCTGTCATCCGAAACATAAAAGAAATCAGTTAGTGGAAAGGAAAGAAGATTTTGGGTTATATTTGTCAGCAATTGTAATTAGTAAAGCACAGCTCCAAAAATACAAAACATCATCTTCCCCAAACAATGGTTTAAATGGTTCCCGGTTCATGTAATCACTGCCTGTGTAATTATCAGGGTTGCCAGAATGTGGATTTTAGAATTTCAATCACTTTCCCTGATATTCACAGCATTAACCCATGACCCTCACAGCATTATCCTGACCATCAAGGCATTATCCCTGACCATACAAGGCAATTATCTCTGGACCCATCAGATTTAATCCTCGACTATCAAGGAATTTTCCCTGACCCAGGACTTCGAAATAATGCTGGAATGCCACTCAAAAAAAAAGACCTAAAGGAACTGACAGATTGTGCTCCCAGAAAAGGAAATAGGTTATTAGGTTGCAAGAACATATCCAGGAACCCCCTTATAAAAATGAAAAATAGTGATGAAAATCATTGATGTATTTCTGGGAATCCGAACAGCAAAGATAATGCATATCCCCTGACCATCAAGCGCATTATCTGACCATCAAGGCTTATCCCTGCTGACCATCAAGGCATATCCCGACCCTGACCATCAAGGCATTATTCTCACCATCAAGACAATCCCTGACCCAGAGTACAAAATCACAGGAACTCACTCAAGAAAATGTTGACTATCAAGGGACATTATCCCTGACATTCAAGAAATTATCCCTGATGAACATCGGACGTATCCTGACCATTAGCTCAGTCGCAGTACCTGGTGGGTGTCCTGCGGATGTATACTGCGAATGCTCACCACAACAAGTCTGGGGAATTCTTCACCGGTCGATCGCGATGAGTCGGCGATTTCTGTAGCCTGAGCCATATCTTTGATAAAGATGCTCCAATGGCTGATTTGTAACAACACGACAGTTCATTATTAAGGGTAAGGCAAGCTAAAGGAAATTTACTAAATTCAATTACTACAGCATAAAACACCTTTAGAAAGAATTTCTTGCAATGTTTTCAGTACAAAGACATCTCGTCAACACATCTGGGATTTTGAATATGCTCTACCGGTCGGTCGAGGTTTTTTTCAACCATCAGCGACAAGCTCGTATCGATCTCCACAAGACTTGTTGGGCGAGTATTCGCAATATACGTGTTGTTGGGGACACCACTGAGTACTAGGACGAGACTACCATGACATCAAGATGTCATCCTGACCATCAGGGGCATCATTCGCTATCAGGGTATATCCCTGGACCATAGGCATCATCCCCAACCACGGGGCATCATCCCGGACCGTCGGGGCGCATCCGGACATCGGGGCGTCATCCAGACCATCGGCCGTCATTCGACATCGGGCTCGTCCCTGACCATCGGGCATCATCCCTGACCGTCAGGGCATCTATCACTATTCCACTGTGGCACTGGCTGCACCATTAACCACTCCCATGTAGTTTGTCCAATCTAGAGTGTTTGTCAGTATCTGTAACAAAATTCTGGCTGCATGCACGTAAACCTGGAAGTGTGATGATAACACTTGACAACAGAAATCTAATACGCAATTCAAAAAACGGCGCATGCCATTCGTTTCAGAAAATTATGACGTCGACGTCTATAGTTACAACATTGTAATTCACAATCCTCATTAAGGCCATTCGAAGCTCTGGGATGTGTTCTAGTGCAATCTGAACAATACTTACAAACGGTGTGTATAAAGTAGTGAGCCATGTTGCCGTCTTCCCAGCCATCCCAATCCCTCTACTCTTGCATCACCTACATCCCCGTCTCTTCCTTTCTTCCGAACCCCCCTCTACACTCCGCCGGTGTTCCTCCCATTCAATCCCTCCTCCCCCTTCAGAATGCCATTCCTTTATATTGGGGACAATAAATAGCACTAATCAGAACTTCAATCTTCATTTCATAGTTCCCCTCAGAAAAGTTAAGCTTGAAGTTTTCTTGCACATTCAGTTTAGAAGTTGTTATTCCATTTAATGGATGAATGCTTATGGCCATGGGCTGAATTGGGGCCTGCTCTAGGGTGGAGCAGTTCCATTTTAGAGAAATCTGACATGTTTGCAATGATTAGAGTACTTAAAATGTGATGAAACACCAATAAGCATCATTTTAAAGCTATTTAGTTAGCTTGAAGTTTACCAAATATCTTGATCAGACTCAGAATTAAAAATTAGGATTAATTAAGTAAACGAAGATGGAGGGGAGCAATTTGGACACAGAGATTGGGACACGGTACCATGTAAAGTCTATGGGAGAATAAGAAGCTTGGGCTCTTATTGTTTCCTTTATCTTAAACAATCATTTAACTTTTATATTGATTATATATAGTTAAAGCCAATTAACTGCCCTTTAATTTGGCGACCATCAATATTTTTGTGGGACTCTAATTATGAAATTATCATCAAATATTTATTAATTCGCAAGGTCGGGATTTGAGTATACATGGAACACGATAAACCTACAAGATGAGAAAACAAATGTTTATCAGGCCGCAATATGTTTCTTTCATAACCTTCAACAAGATAACTTAAACTAAATGAATTACCTTCAATTCCATTCCTAATTCACATAGCACCTAACATGTTTAATGAACGCATTAATTAATAGACAAGTTCGGATGCCAGAGGAAAGGGGCACAGTAAAGTTGTCAAATTTATCGTGAAAATAAGTCCTTTTTTACTCGACGGTAAAAGACACTTTTGAATCTGTCCTGTTTTTAATAAATTCTACAATTTACATATTTAAATATTCAGATTATACCAAATGAATGTTCTTGATTAATACTTAATTATTCTAAGCATTGAAATCAAGTGAAGAAACTAGAGTAGGCCATGAGAGACACACTTGGTATATCAAAATGATGAGACATGTAAGCCACTACGGTCTGAAATTAGGTTAAATTTGTGAGGCGTTTGACTATCAGAAAAATAAATTCAATCATGAAATGTTTACTTACAGAGTGGTTAAGTTTATACTTTGTGGTTAACTCTTTAATCCATAAGACTTGTTGATGCTTACCATGTGAGCTCAAATTGACAATCGCGCGACACTGTACATTCATACTTGGTCATACAAGTAAACACAATTTTTCAAAAGGTTAAACCCTATTAAAGGTCCATGTCCCGATCGTTAATAGCCTATTCCCCAGAAGCTCCAGATTTTACCTGGAAAGTGGTCAACATTTTGTTACAATAAGAAGCTACTATTTTTTCTCATTTAACACCGTGAAATCTTAGAGCCAAAGATGTTTGGTTTGAAAGTTATGAGCGAAATGTTCCCCATTTTTGGTCGACCAATATTATTTTTACACAGCACTCCTATGGGCTTAACAAATCACGTTTTTTGAGCTCTCGCATCAAAACGGATTGAAATATCAGCGCGAACTTTACAGATGGGCTGTTGGAGTGAAGGCCAATTATCAAGATGAAAACTTCTATCTTAAGCGGGCCATTCCCCGTTGAAGTTTACATTTTATGATGGGTATGGATTACTTTGCAACTATGATTGTGCTTCAGCAACGAAGTACTTGCAAGAAGTATTTAAGCAGTCTTTAGGACTTATTAATGCAATATCTGCCTATTTTTGATGCCAATTTTGTTACCTGTTGCTCCAAAATCATTAAAAAAATTCTACTAGCGGTGAATCCATGTCAAAACTAGTCTCAGACAGGCCAGCCAGTCTCATAAATGTGTCAGAAAAAAATTATGTGGGTTTTTTGTACAAGCTGGCAACAATGTCAGAATCACCGGCTCATATGGTATAGTTTCTCCTAAGAGTTGTGCAAAAATACAAATTTATTTTTGGACTTCTTTTGGGGCAAAAAAGATGATTTGGCCAAAAAATATGTTTTGTTGTGAAGCGTTTGATGTATTTGATATCTCCAAAACCAAAACGCTTTATCAGAAAATTACCACTTTTAAGTAATTGGACTATATTTACGTCTTCTTTAAAAACAAATTAAAGATAATTAAAACTAAAGAAAAAAAAGCACTCCAGAGATTTGAAGGATCATTTTCCAAAATATTTGTTTATTTGAACTATGATGAACATAAACCATGTTTAAATAAGCACAAAGCATAAAAACAATTAACACATTTAGGTTTACCTTTAAGTGTGAAGCTTTTTTTACTTTTAAGTAGAAATTACAGTAGTGTTAACTTTAAAGGGGCAAATCTAGGATATGTTCAATGATTGCTGCTATCAATAGGATGAACATTCACATAGTGATGTTGGCCGAAATTGGATTTTCTGATTTCAATGTATGTGTTAACTAGAAGACATGTAGTTTTGATGAAAATCAGTTTTAAGCAATTGGGCTATATTTTAGTTCATACTATTCAAAAACACATTATGTTTATAAATAATCCTACTGAAGCCTGATTTTCTTTCCAAGGTGACTGAAAAACATATGCTTTCCCTTCTGAGAAGTGGAATGCCCCAAATTACCATAATTACACCCCTAAAAAAGCGAATGGTTGACAGTGACCCCAGGTCACACCCTGTCACCTTAGCTCTTCCTAATTCGTTTTGGCTCAAGCCCCACACGGACGTGCGTACATATCAGCTGTGGGGCGGCCTGGAAGTGGGAAGTTCAACATGGGAAAGGAAATCGGCTTCAGTTAGATGATTATAAAACATAATGTGTTTTTGAATAAAATCATGTACACTGAACTGATTTCCTTTACACCAATGTTGACTGAAACATATGCATTAACCCGTTGAATGAATATTTTCATCATTAATCTTATTTTCAATCAACACCCGAGTGACTCACTCAGAGGAGGTGGAGCATGCTATTTCAGAGAGCAGGCAACAAAGTGAAGCCAAAGGCAGACCTACCCTAAACATAAAGAAACTATGTTAAAGGCATAAAGGCTAATTAACATAAAATCGGGGACAAAAACGCTCACCGGACAACGAAATACTCCGGGGCGAGCGTCACAGTCGGCTCCGGATAGGAGACTTTATGTATAGTGAAGTTGAGTTTTAGGTGTTTCTGCAAGAGCGCCCTCGCAACGTTTTCTTGAGGAGTTTGTACGATTCTGTAGTTTACATGAACGACGAAAACGTTGTGGAGGCCCTCCAAGAAATAGCCTCGCAGGATTTCGGCCCACCAATACTGATTACCAGGTGGGTAGGCCCATGACAGACGACGATGTTACGAACAGAATGGGCTCGAGATTGGGAAGCTCCTATCACCGCGTTGGAATCGTTTTAATTACAGAGCTAATCCATCTAGCAATCGTGACGCGGACCCATGGGGGAAGCGTGTGTAAGAAACAACAGAGTGTTCGTGCCCCCTGAGCGGACTGTTTACGTTTGTTGTACTCCAGCACGAGGGGACACACAGGCGATCTTCCCGCCCGAAAGAGTGACATGCAATTCGGGCTAAGATAATTGTAGGTGTCGGAATGAGGAATGACTCGTTCTTGCCAGAAGTCCGGCCGTAAGAAAAAATTTGGACCTGTACCGAGAGGAATTCAGACGCCGGACAAGAGAATTTCTTGGATATCCGAGCATCGTCCCCCAGAGGCGAGAGCGAACAGAAAGAAGTCTTGTGGGTGACATGTTTAAGTGATGCCTCAGCCATCGGTGTCGGAACGGAAGGTTTCACTAAAAGTCTAAGACAGTGCTAAGGTCCCAGGGAGGGACAGTCCTCTGGCCGGAGGTCGGGTATTAAACATCCCCTCTAGGAGGCGACGGATCGAGCCATCGTCATTAACGGTAGATCCGTCGTCGAACCCTATGGATCGCTAAGATAGCGGAATTGTAATTTCTAACCGTCAAGGTTTCAAGTCCGCGCTAAAGGCGATCAGTGAGAAGGAAAGTCAGCGATCTCGGCGATGCCCGAGTCGGAGACCCCTCTCGTCGCTCACACCAAGCGGAAAAGTAGGGTCCAAGACGCTAGAGTAAGCGTCCATGGGGACTCCTTCTTCCCGATGATATGAGCGAGGAAGCCCTCTGCGAAAAGCCAGAATCTCGGCATCGATGCCGGGGATACTGGCCACGAGTCAACGCCAGATGTTCAGCGACAGACTGGCGCTCCTCGTCGGGAGAGGGACACTAGGTTCAGGACGGTTCGCGCAGGACGCAGCGGGCTGAGCCGCAAGCGATCCACCCATCGAAGAACCAAAGGTGTTCGCGCCAAAGGGAGAGAGGAGATTGATCACGGCAAGCCTTCCGCCCGATTTTCGAAACCAGTGCTGTAGAATGGGACTCGGCGCGGAAGCATAGGCCGTGAACCCGTCCCCGTCTATCGCCAGAGCATCGAATGCGTACGCACCCGGGTCGTGAGTCCGGTGCGTTTGCAGTACAGGGGAGTGGTGACTAGGTTTCGAGGCGAAAAGGTCGATCTGAGGAACATAATCTCTCTCGAAGATCTCCCGCCCGATCTCTCGGTTTCAGTATCCATTCCGAGGCCGTCATTCTGCCGCGAGACAAATCTCGGCAAGAAAATTGACGGCTCCCGGAAATGCTGTACTGAGGGCCATCGTTGAGTGGGCAAGGTCCGAGAAAACACGCTATAATTCGCATGGCGTCGAGGCGCACAAAGGGACAGGGACGAGTACCGCCTGCTTGTTGCTGTAGGCCACCACGGTGAGTTGTTGATCCGACGTACTAAGGACACTGGGTAGTTGGTCAACCATCGCCAGAAGTGAGTAGGGTTACTTCCACTGCCAACAATTCAAGGAGATTGACATGGGCCTGAGCCTCGGTTCGGGACCAAGTCCCGAGGCCAAAGGTCAGGGGAAACCCCCAAAACCGACTTCGAAGCGTCGGTCGTGTTGAAAATTCGAACAGGAGGAGCAGGGAAAGAGATTCCATGAGTCAGGTTGGGGCAGGGGGTGAGACCACCAATGCAGGTCCCGGATCCCTGCAATGATAGGGATCAGACGGGAGTCTTGGTGCTTGATCGGCCTGTAGGGCCGTCCGAGGTGCATTCTGAAGCAACCTCATATGGAAGAGGACAGTACGGGACTAGGTCGACGAGACTGGCCAGCAGCCTAGAAGGCGAAGACAGTCTCGAGCGGGGGGCATGCGTAAGCAGCGCCCTGGATGTAGCAGTTTGAACCACGACATCCACCCACTTGGCCGTCGGTTTGCAATGCCCGGAAGCAGTGCAGCCGAGCACCCGATACCTCAGGTCTGGAGGGGGGTTAAGGCTCGACTGTCGAAGTAGTTAGTAGCTGACCAATGAAGCCAACCTCTGCACGACCTGACGGTACGAACTGACCATGTCGGCCGTCGCTGGGGAGACGGACCGTTAGATCAGCCAGTCGTCCGGTACATGCAGAGGTGACCCCTGCACTGAGGAAGGCGCCCACTACCCGGGTCACCATCGTGAAGACCCTGGGAGGGGTGGATAGTCCGAAGGGGAGGACGTACACTCGTACGACTGGGCCCTCGATTTGAACCGGAATCAGATGTCGGCGGAAATTTTGCGACTGGACGTGCAGATAGGCGTCTTTCAGATCCAAGAAGACGACAGCTCCCCTTCAAGGACCAGAGCGGATGGGACGCGAAGGGTTTCATCCTGAACCTCTTCGGCTTGATATACTGATTCAGAGGCTTCTTAAGGTCAGGATGGGACGCCACCCCGGTATTTTGGGGGCCAAGAAGAAGAAGTACGACCAAAACCCGTCGGTGAAGGGGGGGTCGAATGGGGAGATGGCACCCTTCGCCAAGAAGCGCCGAGGACCTCGTCCAGAAGACGTTGAGTCTTCGGTTCCCCCGGAAAGGGGGGGGGGGTAGGTCTGCGGGTGGGAAAGTCGACCGGGCGGTTCCGCGGTTGAATTCCATCGGTACCACGTTCCAACCAACGCTCAGACCAAGGGAGGCGCGGGGGAAATGCGGTGCTGGCCATTCCCCCCGTAAGAACTCAAATAGGCCGCCCACCGGAGCAAAGCATCGGAGGCTTCAGCAGGAGAAAACCCCACCCCGCCCCAACGAGGATCTGATTGTCGTGGGGAGGACCATGGAGAAAGCGCTAAGCTTGACGCCAGAGGTCACCGCCCGTCTAGGTGCCTCAACTGGTACCTCCCAGAAGCGGGGGGAGAGGGAAGAGGAGAAGCCACGGGGGCACACTGACTGTTGGCAACTTGGATGCTAGGTCAAGATCCATAGTCGGGGTCCTCAGGAAGGCGTCGTAGTACCTTCGGTAGTCCTCAACGAACTGGCGAAAGATTTCACCGGGGACGATGAGCGTTCTGAGTAACCGCCCCGGAGCGCTTCCACAGAAGACCCAACGTTTGTGGGAAGCGTCAACGCATGGACGCGTGACGGAGACAGGGAGGATAGGGAGCCCAGATTGAGCTGCCCCTCCTTACGAACGATCAGCTCAGGCGCACAAGGCAGGCCGAGAGACTCGGGCCAGCCCTGGCAGAACAGCAGGGGGGCATGCGGGCAGAGTATCCACCTCCTCCTGGTCCGCAGCTGCCTACGCGGACGTCGCGGGTGCGAAGTTGTATCACTAAGTGACTCACCTCGAGTCCGAGTCCATCCCGCCAGCGTTGTCCTCCGAAACGTCGGAAGGTCTGCGGCAGGTAGGAGTCCTGAGAGTACGGAGCACGGCCGGTGGAAGAAGGCGGAGGGCAAGGGGCCGCCACCTGGAGCCAGCGACACCAGGGCCTCCCGCAGGGTCTCCAAGCATATGGCATAGGCCGAATGCGGGAAGCCCCCGGTCGAAAGACCTTACCAGACTGACCCGCCCCAGAAGTCCAGAATGAATGGGGAGGGTAAGCCACGTACGGGAATGCAACGTTAACCTGAGAAGGTAGATGCAGCGGGTACTGTGTACCTGCAGGGTAGGCCACATGACAGATGCCCTGCCGGGACGCCAGAGGAAGGGGCAACCACCGGGTACCCCATCCAAGGCGGACCCGACGCGGAAGCAGGTGCCGGCGAGCAACCACAGCAGGCGTACCCGCAATAGAGGCCTGAGCCGACAGCGTAAGCTGGGGGCATCTGCGGAGGCACCCGCGGAGCAGCACACTCGCTACGCCAAGGGGGGGCCCCCAAGGGCCCGGTGCGGCGACGGCGCATTGCTGAGGAGGCACAGCATGGGATAGCAGGCTAGAGATGAGGGGTGCAGCGAGCGTAGCCAAAACATTGCGGCGTCCCGAAAGGGATACCGAAGCCAGTGCCCCAGGGTTTGCGTTGACAAACCCCGAAGTAATGGCCAACGTGGTCGCGGTTAAAAGTGACGAAGACACCTCGGTCGCAACTACGTTAGGTGTGGACAACAACGGCGATGGATCAGCCCGGGCGACCTGGGCACCACCATCACCTCTCACCACCGCCGGAATGGCCGCGGCCGCCAATCCCCCTGGGGGATCGTCAGAGCCGACCGCGCCAGCCTGCACCCGAGCAGCCCCTAAGGCTGTGAACCAGCGCGCCAGCGGCGAACCGAGTACGTGAGGGGCGGAACGAAGCCACCCCATAGCGGCTTCGCGAAGCAGACGAAGCTACCTCACCTTCCGGAGCACCCAGAGCAGCAGCGGCTGCCTTGGACGCACCCGGAAGGAGCCCGTCACCACACCCCCCTCCAGGTAGCAGCACGAACGGCGTACCCATGCTCAAAGATAGCCCACTGAGCATCTGTAAGTCCAAGACAAAAGAGGAGCCACCTGTCGGTGCGGGACGGGACATTGCCTGGGCACGATACATAAGGGATGGGGTACCATTCATAATCGGAGGCAGGGCAGCGAACGCACTTGTGCGCCATAAACAAACGGGGGGGTGTGAGCGTGAGTTGCTAGGATGGAATAGCGTGCGCAAAAAAAAAAAAAAAAAACGTTACAGAAAAAATCAAGCTGCCGTGGAGGTCTCCCGGTAAGCAACGTCAGGACACAAAAACCAATCGTAGCTGAGTAACGAACGGTTAATTAAGAAATTTTTCAAACACGTTTTCAAATTTATTAAGTATTTATTTTTTGTGTATATAATAAAATAAACACACACACTAAAAACCATAGAATGTTAGCAAGCAAGCCAGCTAACAAGACAGTAACAAACTCACACATAGTCTAAGGCATCCAAAGCAGCAACCGTGCGTTCAATGGCTGCCTTTGTTTACCTTGTTTCCCGTTACACAGTCACCAATGGCCGCACTGGCGGCAAAAAAAGGATACTAAAAATAGTAGCTCGCCGACGGCGTACGTAATAGTCCCCGTTTATTCAGTCCAATGAGCGTATACTCCAGTTATAATCCTGTAGATATGGCCAGAGAGATATGGTTATAGTAGTGGAGTATTCCGAATGAGACGACAAACTAGTCCAGTATAAAATCTCAGGTCATTGGCTGTAATAGTGCAGAGCTGCGGTAACACGTGTCCGTTTTGAAACACAGCAAAAAGGAATGGAGGAAGAGCTAGGTCGACAGGGTGTGACCGGGGGTCATGGTCAGACAATTCTCTTTTTAGGGGTTGTAATTATGGTAATTTGGGGCTTCTCACTTTCAGAAGGGAAAGATATGTTTCAGATCAAACTTTTGGTTGTATGTAAAGGAAATCAGTTCAGTGTAATGTTTTCACAAATAATGTAGTAAAAAAACAAATGAAAAATAAAGCTTCAGAGATTTAAGCGTCTTTTTTCAAAAACATAAAATTTTTTAAATATTTGAACCAAATATTTACAAAAATGTTTTTAAGTAAGCCACAACAATCCTCAAACAGTTAAAAAATGTTTTTGACTGACCTAAAATATATGCTGTTTCACTTTTCAATTAGAAATAGCTACATAGTTTTTCCATGTACGGAAACCATTATTATGACTACCCCTAACAGCATTTATTTGATTTTGCTAAATCCATTGCATCAATGGTCCATTTATTAATTATTATTCTGATTTTGATAAAAGGTCTTTTACAAATACAATTATTCAAAGACTTGTCTTGTGTTCTAATTTCAGATGATCTGTGGGACACCAAGAAGTTACCCACTGAAAAGTTCGACGACCCCTGAATGCGCACGCATCGGGGGCGATGTTCTAGAAACACGACATTTGGATCATTTTGGTATGACTATTCCACCGGGTTGACTCCCGGGGGGAGAGCGACACCGGGGGGGGGGGGGGGGGGGGCGTCAGGCTGAATGGTAAGTATACGAGATCTATGGTGATATGCTCTCCCACAGGGGAGAGGGGAATCAACCTACATCTCTAGTACGGGTTCCATTCAAAGCCGACTTATGCAACAGACTGCAACTGTAGAGGTCTCAACCCGCGGATACCAGAGTGCTCGGTCCATAAGGCAATCGGGAGCTATGGTATATGGTCTCACCGGGCAGAAGGTTGACCAAACCAATAATAGAATAGTTGCTCTTACCGACTTCAATGGGTTAAGTGCTACTGGGAGCTGCGCGACTGGAAGATGTGGAGGCTGGCTGTGATGACGAGGAGCGATGATAGTTCCTAAGTGCCGTGAACCGCGGCGTCCATTGGTGATCCCTGCAACCAGTCCGGTTACTTGACCAGTCTGGAATATTAAGTCTTCATTGTTGTAGGTCTCCTTGCTTCTCCCGCCAGACGGGCACAGCTTGGAGCGAAAGGCCTGCTCTGTAGGACTGGATGAAATTGGCCATCCAGTCAGGTTGATCGCCTCCAGAGTCTCCATCGGAAGGGGAGACCCCACAAGGAAAGTCTGGATCAGGTCTTCCTCATTGGAAGAGTCAACAAGTTGGCGTACAGCAGCGACGGGAGTCTTGGAAAACTACGGTGACGGGCCATCGGGCACACGAATCATGCGGCAGTTGCTTGTCATGGTGAACTTGAGAAGAACTCGGGGAACTAGGGAGATCGGAGGGGAAGGCGTTATTTAACATGTGACCGTCCCACTACATTGTTCATGGCGTCCTTTATGAGGGCCGCTGGGTCACCTGTCGCACGAGCAGTTTATGTCGGGAGCTGGGACAGTTGAGGACGGTTTGCGAAACCGTCCACGTGGGGGTTGTTCCGCCATGTTTGAAAAACTATTCTGCATATCTTCGGGGTGAGGGTGCCACTCCACCGAGACCCCCGGAATCTCGATGGCCTGACTTCATGGATGTTCTTCCTCGATGGGAATTCTGCCAGGTGTGTCTTCCCGGGAAGGTTGATCGGCTGTCAGGGTGATCCGATAACGGAGACACCACTCAAGGACTTTGACTGTGTAGACAAGGGTGCAACTCCTGGTTCCTACCTGCTTGTTATGTGGGAGACGACCGACATGGTTGTCGCACTGGACTAGGACGTTACTTCCCTTGACTAGATGGAGCGTCTGTCTAACCGCGCCAGATGAAATGCCCACAGCTCCAACGTGTTGAGTTGATGCCTGGACAGAGCTTACTTGTGCCAAAGTCCCTGAGGGCCGAAAGTTTTGTTTTGTTTCTCCCGTGGGCTCCCACCCGCTCTTTGATGCGTCCGTAGTGATGAATGAAAGATGAGGATGTTTTACATTAACAATAGGTTTATACACAATCATGTAAAGCATGATACAATACAAAGAATGGTTTCATTCAGTAGTGAATAGTACATAATCTTTGGCCAAGCTTTACAACAAGTTAAGTAATACTTTACTGAATTCTTGATAAGTAAGTATTGTATTATGATACTAGGCTGTAAGATGCTTTGCTATTATATAAAAAAAAGTAAAAAGAGTAATAATATTAATAGGTTACATCTCGTAAGGTTGATGTCCCTTCTTTTAAGTCAGCATGATTTCCATTCAAATTTACATAATTTGGAGGCAGAATGGCTTAAAAGACATAATACTTCAAACTTTCTTTGTTTTTTTTCTCATTGAGTGTGAATTATGACCCAAGTGTTGTCGTTAACTGAAGTTAT
Source organism: Ophioderma brevispina (assembly GCA_023653785.1). NCBI lineage: Eukaryota > Metazoa > Echinodermata > Ophiuroidea > Amphilepidida > Ophiodermatidae > Ophioderma > Ophioderma brevispina. The sequence goes on along the minus strand of JAMKCH010019194.1, from coordinate 6,209 downwards.
CAAGTTACATTTACAGGGAAATTAGCCAATCACATTTTCAGTCCAAACTACAATTTTGAATTAATTCCTGTTGACTAAACAATTATTTGAACATACCCTAGACTGCCCTTAAAGGTAACACAGACTTTATTTCTAATTAAAAGGACCTGCTGCTTGAAAATGAAAAGTGACCTAAATGAAAAGTTAAGTTCAATTGGAACCAAACTTGGATCATAGGTGCACCATTTGGTCCCTAATTGGTTAATGAGGTCAAAAGGTCACATGCCAAGTTAAAGGTCAATGAGTCCTATCATTACCAAACCGCGACGGCATGCGGGACACATGCGGTCCGAGGACTATGTATTTTTTACTAAATTATTTGTGAATATGATATAAATATTAGCCCATAACAAATACAGTGAAATCAGAAAATCCAATTTTCGGACCAAAATAACTATGTGAATGTTTATCAGATGATATAGCAATCATTGTAAATATCCTAGATTGCCCTTAAAGTGTAACACTACTGATAATTTCTACGAAAAGTAAACACGAATTCACACCTGTATGTCAAACAGAACTGTGCTTAAGTGTTTTTTATGCTTTTGTTCTTACTTAACATGTTTGTACATAATTAGTTGAAATAAACAATATTTTGGAAAACTGATTTAAATGCGCTGGAATGCTTTTATTTCTTTGTTTTTTACTACATTAAATTGTTAATATGACTAAAATTGGCCCATATTGGTTTTAAAACTGACTTTCATCTAAAAACTACATTTTCTAAGTACCAAATACAGGAATCGAAAAATCAATTTCGAGACCCAAAATCACTATGTGAAACGTTCATACGATGATATAGCAGCAATCATTGTAACATAATCCTAAATTCCCCTTAAAGTTATCACTACGTATTTACTTAAAAGTAAATGCATTCAACTTTAGGCCCCAAAAAGAACTGTGTTAATGTGGTTTTGATGCTTTTGTGCGTACTTTAAACATGTTATGTGCATCATAAGTTTTCAAATAAACAATATTTTGAGAAAAATGACCTTAAATGCTCTGGAATGCTTTTATTTTCTTTAATTATTATATTTAATTTGTATTTAAGAATAAATATAGTCCAAATTATTAAAAGTGGTTTAATTTCTGATAAAGCTTGGTTTGGAGATATCAAATACATCAAAATCTCAAAAAAATTCATATTTGACCAAAAATCATCTTTTTGGCCCAAAAGGCCCAAAAAAAGAAATGGTATTTTTGCACAACTTATGAGAAAATATACCATATGAGCAGTTGATCTGAGATGGTTGCCAGCTGGTAACAAAATATGCCCACATAAATTTTTTCTGAACACATTTATGATACTTGGCTGGCGGGTATGTCGTGTTAGATGGGCAATACCTCTAGTTTAATACATAGGATTGTTTTTTGGAAGGGCCTTGGGGATTTGATGCAAGGCTACTTTGAAGAGATACCACTTTTTGTTTACTTTTTCTGAGTTTTCGATAATAACTCCTAAGACCAAAGCCTACCGCAATTTTGATAGCATATTTGGAAAGATGGGACAATTTTTCTTTAGAAAAGTTTACTTTTTATATGCTGATGTATAGTTGGAGTTAAAAGGTTTAAGCTCAAAAAGACTGAGTGCTACTTGAAATTTGCAGACGAAACGCAAACAGGGCCACTTTCAAGACGCATGGCCTATAGGTTTAACATATCTTTGCTTACCTGCTAGTAGGCTTTCAAAGCTGACATCTGTGATTTCTCTTTCAAGAGATTCATCACCTCCTAATGCAATGCAAAAACAGTTTGGTTATGCATATCAGAGAACTAAAAAGGCATATTGTTGATTCTTGCACCTTCGTTTAATTTAGAGGGACTAAAAGATCGATATGTCCTATAAACGTAAACAAGTTCGTTAGAAGGCTGACACATCCCCCCCCAAAACCTTGCCTTAATGCTGAGGTTCCCCACCTTTTTTCATGAGGACCCATTTCCAATGATAGGTTGGAGCAACACCCCCCCCCCAAAACATATGTCTGGATAGCAACATTGAGTCCAATCGACTGTATAATACAGAGTTCAGACTGGCCATAGGTTTACTCGGGAAAATTCCCAGATGTGGGGTTAAGTTTTTGGATATTTAGGGACGCTTACCCCTAAAATGGGGCCGGATCGACAAATAAATGGACGTGAGGAAGTGTTTATTTTGCGAATAGACCATTTGCCTTTCAATTTCTGGGCCGGAAAGAAAATCTATGGTTCAAAGATGGTCTAATGCTGAACGCACTGGGGTTGTATAGGTATCTAAAATGGTTCCTTTTTAGGATCTTTTTAGAAGAGGAGCACCTTTCATGATTTTTTTTCCCACAGAATTATCAAAGAAATTGTGAACATTTTTTTTTTTTCAACGTTGTTCGGCGACCCCATTATTAAGGGCCTGCGGACCCCCCAACACCAAAATGGTTTGAAAAACCCCCAGGTTGTGAAACACTGCTCTAATGTATTAAGAAAATATCGAAATTTCAAAGCCATTCTGCTATCTAACAAGTTAGTGGGAGTGATAGCATGCCTCTTGTGTAAACATGACAACATTAAGATGTGTGTATATCAAGGGAATTGTGTACTCTACGACTTTGACTTAAAAATCCTCTTCTATAAACTTTGAATTTCTTGTTTGGTACATTATTGGGACTTTTTGACAACTTTAAAAATTTAAATTGGATTGGATTTTTTTGTTGAATGCCCAAAATTTAAAAAAATGCCTCATTTGAGAAAAATTTACCAATACTGTATGATTTTTTTTTCAAGTGATTCTGTTAATTTTTTCTCTCAATTATATTTCTAAATTATATACTATTGTATTGTTTTTAGGTGCAATTCCATTTTCTGATTCCATACTATTTTCCAGATTTTTCATGAAATGTTGAATCGGGAAAATGCAGAATATCTTTACGTAAGGTCAAGTTTAATCAATGGTATTTGCAGTGTTGGAAGGAACTTAAGTGAGAAATGATGAATGAAAATGTAGAGATAAATCTTTAAACAAATTAGCTAACTGGAAATATCATCTGCAACTTAATGCTGACATAATAGGGGGCTTGAGAGGCAATAGAAATTAATTTTGCCTTCTGAACTATGCAGCACATCTGGACTCCTAATGTAACTTTATTTTCTAAAGGATTTTTATAAATTGTTGTATGAAGTCTGCCATATTTCCTTGCATTCCAACATGTCTGTTTTGTGAGGGTGGGTGTTAGGTTATTAAGGAGTTAGGGGGGTGGGTTTGTGTGGATCTGTATGGGTTTTTGGTGTGTTTGTGGTTAAGGGGGTTATGACATGTGGGGTTTCTTGTTCACTGAAATATGGCTGTCTGATTCTGTTTTTAAACGAAATATGATGTGCAATATTCAAAATATTTTTGGATGTTTATCAATTGTGTTGTTGCTTGCCTCAGTGGCGGAGGAATCCCAAAAAATTTTCACCTTTTTGGGATGACCAGCGGTTTCTTGCTCCTGATTCCTCCTGGCTAGCTCACTGAGGCAATTTATTTTTATTTATTTCTTTTTCTGAATATGTTTTGGATATTGTTCAATTTTTATGGTTTAGCCGAATTATGTAAAATAAAAAAAAATATAAAAAAAATAAGTACTGTACGCACTCGGATATATGCCCCTCCAGGAAGATTTTACTTCAAAATGGGGGTGGGCTTATACCCGGGGAGGGGGCTAGAACTTGGGAGCAAATATTCAGATACAAATACTGCTCACTGGAGGATCTGTTTGCCAGCAGTCGTAACAAAGGGCGTTATTACAGCGCTGCCTTTTATGGAAAGGGCGTAACGAGTTACGCCCTTTTGCCTTGAAAGGGCCAACCTGCACAAACCAGGCATATGGGATACATTTTCTTTTAAATGTTGAGCATAAGTAATACTAACACAATATTTTACAAAAATATGTATCCCATAATGCATTGTTTTTGCAAACACCCTTTCAAAGGCAAAAGGGTTAACTCGAGTTTTTTTTAACGCCTTTTGCCAATAAAAGGGCTCCGAGGTAGTTATAGCTAGTTTTGATCTGCAATGAGAGGCAGACCTGTACAGTACAGAGTGCCAGGATTGATTATTTTAAAATTCCACGGAGGGCAAGTGCTATAATTGAATGGCCAACGCTTTTATAGTTGGGGACATAATTGAACTGTAAGACTAAAATATTAACATTGTGTGTATCATCAATGAATTGTAATTTGTGTTTTGAACCAATCTCATTAAAATCATTAAAAGGAAACTTCATAACATAATATCCCCTAAATGCTAAACTTACACCTGGGCTTATACCCGGGTTTATGCTAGCTCCTGTATTTTCTTTAAAAATGGGGTGGCTTATATATGTCAGAAATTTATGTGATGAAGAACTGTTTGGTAACATTGCTCGCCTAGTATGCTACCCAGGTGACCCAGGTATGCAATATGTTACACAGACCTGAAACTGCCTCATAGTAAAAAAGAGGAAATGCTCAAAGAAGCTGAAAAACAGCATGAAATTTGGGTAAAACAGCTAAAAAGGGCTGAATATAAAAAAAAAAAAAAAAAAAAAAACAATCTTGTTCAGCATCCTTGAAAATATAAACAAATACTTTCAAACATTTGCACTTTGATTTATGCTTGTATTTGATAATAATTATTGATATCATTTTTTACTCTTAGATAGATGTTTTTAGCTTTCATATGTAATTTCTGGAATTTTGGCGGCCATTTTGAGAGTTATCTACATTTTCCCAGACGTTGGACATAAAAACTTGTGTTCAGCATCCTTGAAAATATAAAAAACATCTTTAAAAATCTTCACTTTGATTTATATTTGAATTTGATAATAATTGAAAACAGCCCTAAAAGGCTATTATATGAAATTTTGGCAGCCATTTTAAAAAAGCGCCCTCTAGGGGTACTTATCATAAATTCTAATATTTGGAATAGCATTACACAATAATAAGCATTAAGAAATACACCAAAATTGATTTCATATTAACTCTTACATAGCTGTTTTTAGCTTTAATATGCCATTTACTGGAATTTTGGCGGCCATTTTGAAAAAGCGCCCTCTAAAGGTACCTATCATATATCCTATTTATTTAAGTATCATTATATAATAGAGAGCATTCAGAAATACCAAAAAATTGATTTCATTTGGATTCTCAAATAGCCGTTTCTAGCATAAATATACCATTCTCTGGAATTTTGGCGGCCATTTTGAAATACGCCCTCTAGCGAGAGTTCCCCACATTTCCCAGAGGTTGGACCAAAATAATCTTGTTTAGCATCCTTGAAAATGTAAACATATACCTTCAAAAATCTTCACTTTGATTTATACTCGTATTCAATAGTAATTAATTGATAACGGTCCCCAAAAGGCTATTATACTGAATTTAGGCATCCATTTTGAAAACGGTGCCCTCTAGGGGTACTTATTATAAATTTTACTTATTGGAATAGTATTACATAATAATTAGCATTAAGAAATACCCCAAAATTGATTTCATATTAACTCTTAGAGAGCTGTTTTTAGATTTAATATGCCATTTTCTGGAATTTTTGGCGGCCATTTTGAAAAACGCCCTCTAGCGAGAGTTCCCCACATTTCCCAGAGGTTGGACCCAAAAAATCTTGTTCAGCACCCTTGAAAGTACAAGAAAACACCTTCAAACCTTCTTCCCCAAACTTCTAGAATGGGACTTTAATTTTGAACCCTACTATATACCCAAAGGTATGCTAGCTCCCTTTATTTTCTTTAAAAATTGGGGTGGGCTTATACCCGAAGGTGGGCTTATACCTGAGTGGTTATGGTATATGTCAGAAATTGACTGTGAGTAAGAACTGTTTGGTCAACATTGCTCGGCTAGTATGCTACCCAGGTGACCTTGCACTTTCACGTATGCAATATGTTACACAGACCTGAAACTGCCTCATAGTAAAAAAGAGGAAATGCTCAAAGAAGCTGAAAAACAGCATGAAATTTGGGTAAAACAGCTAAAAAGGGCTGAATATAAAAGAAAATGAATAAATTTGGACAACAAAAAAAGAGGATTTCAGCTGAAAAGAGGAGAAGTTTCATGTCTGGTTACAAATTTTCAGTGTATTTTTATAAAGGAACATAAGAACATCTTGAACAAGACTAGTAACACATGGACAAGTCAATCTTCCTTTCTAAATAGTTTTAGGGTTTGTAAAA
>JAMKCH010019193.1:0-22478 GCA_023653785.1 Ophioderma brevispina | reverse complement strand
GTTCAGAACCAGCACACGTGACCCAGTCCATAGAGTCAAAGGGTGGGCTATTGAGTCAGTATAAAGGGTGTTTTCATAAAAAGGGTGGGTTGAAAATAAAAAGGGTGGGTTAAAAAAACCACTGCCAAACTATGAATATTATTTTAGTCTATTTTACTGTATACAACTTATACCGTAGGGAGGAAAAAAACACCTCCAGGGCATATAAGGCCCTTGCAACTTGATTTCGGTTTAGCGTCGCCCGCCTGCGTTATGAAAATATATATCTGCGGGTTGGTGGTCAAGAATCTGAAAAAATTCATCCTTATTTAAAATTGACTTTCCCGTCAATTGTTTTAATGATTGTAAAGGCGTTTAAAAGTCTAAAAACGGCGAAATTACGGACATCTCAGGTTGGTGATCCCCCCAACACAGGCCTATACAAAATCCGCTGGACCCCCGGTCCCAGAAAATTTTTCACAGCTCCAGAAATTTTAAGCTTCCAAAACAAAACGGGGAGGAAAAGGGAAAATCGGAAAAAGAATTAAGCTTCCAAACCAAGGATTATAGTTCAAATAAAAACCTTTTTAGGTTTTAGATCAATGTCAGTATCAGAAGCAGTCGGCATGCGAGCATATTGAAAAAGATAGTCCTCAAACTAAAGGTGCAACAAAGAGATTCACATAACAAGTGTCCTAAAAATGTGAAAATCTTAATTTTGCACGTAAATGTAAAGATTTCTATCAGAAATGTCCCCATGAGAAGGAATTAAGCTGAATTGAACAAATTTCTGTGGTACAAAAATGTTTGCAATTCTAATTGGAGTTATAGGAAGCAAATACAAAATTCAGCCTTTGTTTTATACTGAAATTAAGCGAATGAAAATCACCATTTGTTTCCTTTCAAGGGCATTTCTGTAACCAAGACAGTAAGAATTATTGGGGGCCTATCATATGAAATCACTACATAGGACACAATATATTGGTACCCCAAAAATTCATTGTTGCACCTCCTTTAAAGAGTACCAGGCTAATTTGGATGAAATGTGAAGTTGGGTTAAGAAAAACATGGGGAAGGGGGAAAACACAAGTCATCAGTATAAATAGTAAATGTGTTCCTTTTCATTGACATCAGCAAACTTCACAAATTAAAAAGTGATAATCCACCACCAGATCAGCCCGTCCCGCTATCCTAATGTTTTTAAACATTTTGCGAACTGCTGCCGACTTAGCCAGCATGGGTCTGAACACAAGGTTGGCCTTTTTTTTTTCATTTTAAAGTAAAACATTGTTGCAGGTCATATCTCATTATCCCTCCTCACGGTCATTTCAACAAGTGTATAAAACAGAACATTGATCATTAATCGACATTGCCAGCATTATATTACTTCAATTAGTTCTGTCTTGGCCGGTCCAGCCAGTCGCGAACCGTAGCTTATATTTAGTTTCATCATTAAACCCTTGAAGTGAGCTATTCATTCAAAGTTTCCTTTGCAAAATGATGGATTCCAAACACCAATTTTTTTAAAATTAGAAAACATCACCTAGGGTATCATTTTCAATGTTTTCTTAAATCGTGTTTGTGTGCTAGTTTTTTTTTAAATGTAAACCGATCCATGAAACATGCCCATGATAAATTTATCCACCAAAGAGTTTAATGTACCCAACTTAACCTTGTAGATCAATGTTGAGCTGTCAGAAACTAACAATGGTAACTAACAAAAGCATAAAACCCACTGACCTGAGTTCAACCTCCCAGGGCGGTGGCTCATCCCTGGACTATTCCATTCTGATACTAGGGTGTAGATTAGAATGCAGCTGGCCCCGGCCATGCTCGAATTGCAATTTTAGAATTACATGCACCGGTTCTTGTAACTTCAAAAATTTACATTCACAAAGTAAAAGTTACACACAAGCTAATGGAAACATGGATTGGTGCTACGTTACCCGTTATTCTAACACAGACTCTGGACTTTTAGACTATTGCATTGTCTCAAATTTTTTATCATTTCTTCAGCATTCAATGACTTCCTATGAAATAAGCCAAAATTGCATAGTTTATGAATTTGTTTTTTACAAATTTAAATTTACATGGCACATGTAATGCAGGATTAAAGTTACATGCACATAGAGAATGCTACATGCAACTGTGCATGTGTTGCACCTGGGTAATTCGAAGCCTGGCCCCGGCATCTGGTGGCTAGAACCAGGGTTCACGCTTAAGTAGGATTTTGGTGTCAAATAACAGGCATAATTTTCACTGTACACAATAAATTCAGATTGAGTAACAAAATGAGGTCCACTTGGACCCCATAATTATAAGCCGCTGAAAGGCAAATTTTTTTGAAACTTATATGTTTTCCAAACCTCAAATGCAAATTTATAGACATGTTTCTGGGTTCTGCTTCACTGTCAGCATTCAAAATAGTGCTTATTGTGGGGAAAACCAAATTCACAATATTGCAATGGCGATTTATACTATTTTGTATTGTCGACAGAAAACCAACTTGTTCACATTAAATAAGGAAACATGATACCACCGTGGGGAATGTCAAAAGTTTGCCCCACTCGCACAATAGAATCAGGAAATCTTACACACCATGATTTGGAACTGTAGTCCTCATTCAGGCGCGATCTAGGGAGCAGAGGGCGCGCCGCGCCTCCCGGTAATTTGGCCAAAATCTTGCAAAAATCTTTTCGCAAATCAGCCCATATTTGACCCGTTTCAGCTTCAGCCCCCCGGTAATTTTGAACGTTTTTCAAATCCTGGAATCCACACCCTTGTGATTATATTACTTACGCACATAAAACCATTTGGAAGGCTGGTCCTCGGGACCACAAAATATTCCAATTCCACTGGAGCAGATAATTAATTTGGAAATTATTGGGTCCAGTGGACTTCAGTTAAAACCTAAGTGGGAACCCTGGCTAAACTGGGGGTGGTGGTGGGGGGGGGGTAATTTTTGAAAGTTTTTATGTTATTTCTGGGAGGGGAGGGGGAGTTACATGTTTGATTTCGTACATTTTTCTTTTAGTGGACATGTTTTTTCTAATTAAAAAAAAGCAGAAAGACGTGTAGTTGTCTTTGGTCTTGTTTGGCAGTTACGGCATGTCCCAGATCGCTTTGGGACCCCCCTGATGTACCTGGAAGTAGTAGATTTTGATTCAGTGAAGGCCATATTTTTCCTCATTGGTGGCCAGAAATTTGAGCCCTCAATCCCATTTTATTCCCAGATATAAAAAAAAATGCTGTTTTATTAAATGGTATACCACAATATAGCACAGTAATTGAAATAATTGAATGGCCTGTGCAATATGCATTATTGCTTTTCAACCACAAAACCGCAGTTTGTTTCCCACGGTATGTGATGGGGCATAGGTGCTAGTGCCATACTCTCATATAAAGTAGAGACACAATAACCATAATCGGACAAGCACCTTTAATTAAAGAAAATAATATGTTTTTTTTTTTTTTTTTTTTTTTTAAAAATGTTATCAACTTTATTTTATGACATTTCAATTGACAATGCTTTACAGGTATACCTTTTTGAGTCTTAGTTTCAACTGCATTTTAACTACAACAGCATTGAATCATGGCATTATTATATAAATAGTTCTATGTATTTCTGAATTGGGCCTTAAAATTTTACAAGGTTCAAAAACAGGCTAAGATTGCACCAGAAGATTTTTGTGGTCCAGCTTTGACATGCAGTTGCTGCCAAAACTACAACAGGAAGTCATCATGTAAGTCTCCACACAATCAAAATTCACAAAAATAACTTTTGAACATCTGGTTAGTACATGAATATGGGAACTTTAAAGGCTGACTCAGGATTTCGAAATATAATTTTTTTGGTGTAGTATTTAAAAATAGTCACCGTAGAACTAAACACAGTTACCTAAAATGCTTAATTCCAAAGTTAGAGAAAAAAAAAAAATGAAACAGATTTTCTTTTCAGTAAACATTTATGTACAGTAATAACAGTGCCATAGGATCCCGTGTATAACAAATTTCTAGGATCCGGATTTTTATAACAAAGTTGTGATTTTCATATACCAAGGCTTCGATTGATCTTGAGTTGTTTTCACACAGTAATTATATAGGACAGTATTTGTAAGGTAACTTATTTTCCTTCAAACGAACAAAGGTAATGGACACGACCGGACAGTTTCGTCGATACATCATGGCCGATGTACTTCTTCAGAGTGACGCCATCACTTGTCCTGTCCCATCCGACTTCGGTTTTTCCGGTGGTCATCTGATACGTCACAAGGAGAGGGTCAAAACATGACTTAAGTAGTGCCCCCTCGTCTCTATTCATGACGGAGCCGGCTCCTTTCTTACGTATCCAGAGGACTTCTCGGATCTATGTCCCGCAATTCCATATTGTCTTCTCTAGAACTTTGGATTGTCCCCATTCTTAATTACGAAATGATCCAACTAGTGCATTTTGTGCTCAAAAAGGCCATCAGAGACAACCCTTATGCCACATTAAAACTTTCGGTGCACCCATGCCTAGTAGCGGTCCCCTGCTAGCATCGGTACGCCCATCACTATCGCCAATGGCATCCATAATCCTTTGCTCTTTTTTGTGTCTCAGTTCTGTGCACCATGTGAATGGGTTTTATTGGTGGATATTTTAATACATTTGCTTTTCCCCATTATTATCGCCTATTTATTGGAGACATCTTTATTCTCTCGCATCTGTGGGAGGAATGTTTGGGGATCACTACTGTTCATCGAGCTTTGGTGGATGACCGTTTCTGATGAAGTTGTTGAGATTTTTATGAGGGCGGGACGTCCTCTCATATTGCTTTCGTCTTCGTGCTAGTTGTCTTATATAAGTGTATGCATTTTGTTTACTTAACTTATTTGTGTAGGTTCGACCACGCAAATGCCAGGACTTTTGTAGGGAGATGAAACGGGATTAGAAGGAGAAGGTAATAATGATTTGAATCAATACCATAATCGGAATCTGTCTCAAAAAATGTTTTCAAACATCCGGAATTCTTAAATGATTTTCGAGAGATCTTGTATCAGAGAAAGTGTTGTTGAGAAGGAATAAAATCTGCGTACGTTGTTTGAGTTCCGAGTTTACCTATTCGCGAAGATGGTTCTACCACTTCAAGTGGCTAGATATTCCTGTTTCGTCTGTTTCGGCCTTCCTTACTTGGTGCAGGGGTGTAAGTTTTAATTATGAAATGGCTGAGGAGGCAATCTAGGTATACTTTTTAGGTTTTGACTTCTTCCACTGTTGTAACTATTTATATATAACCCTTTTATGGGTGGTGTCGTAAATTAGGGTTCCAGTAGACTTTGGTGTCCTGTTTACTATGTGACATTTTGTTTATTTAAATTTAACAATGAAGATATGTATTCAAACTAAACTTATAAATTCCTTTTTAAATTACAGCATTTGCATCTAATTTCAGATTATATAATAGAAACTTGAACTCATTAACTTTTAATGTATGTTTAATTAAAGATGTCATTTTTCTTTCCCGTGTAAATGGGACACCAAACCTGTGACATGAAATAAAAATACTGAACATTGTGTTCTTGGTTTTAAGTGCATCAACCTTGAAATAATATGGTATATTCTTTCTTGATTTATTATAATAAAGCAACCACATAAAGCTTTCTTACATAATAAATCTGACCTGTTTTGGGTAATTAGAGCCTATATTTATAATCAATGCCAGTCATTGATTTCCCGTTAACAAATCCCAAAATTTTGGTGTCCCGCTTTTCATGTTTACTATTGGAACCAGGGTTTGTTCTGAGAACAGAATGTAGGTTGACATGCTAAAGTTAATTGCAATTGCTTGCATACGTAATTCCCCGGGTGGGTACTCGACCCAAAATTGGGTACAGGGTGTGCGTCCGCCAGCGTAAAAAAAATCAGACCCATGTTTATAGTGACCAAACTGTACAAAAAAATGTTGCCCCATTTATATCGTTGGTTCCGAAATTTCGACACATTTATATGTTGGCTTTCGAAATTCGCACCAGTTCATCGTAATCTCTTAGGCAAAATAGGCCCATTTTCTATTAACTTTTCGGAAAATGAGAAAAATCAACCACATTTCAATATGATTTACCGAAATCAGGAAAAAAATTGACCATTTCATAGTAAATGCGCCAAACCCAATTGAAAAAATTGACCCATTTAGATAGTAGCAAGGACTACAAAATGACCCAATCAATAGTAGTAGCATGGTGGGAAAAAGACCCATTGTTTATAGTAAGGGTGGTTGAAAATGTGACCCATATCGCGGCACCATATGTACCTACCCTTTCCACTGAGTAACCCCCCGGGCCGTAATCATGCTACACATGCAAAGTTTTTAAAGACAGTGTATCTAAAACCTTTTAAATTTGATATCCTGTGGTGATCTGTGTCTACCCGTGAAACGGGACACCAAATGGTGTCCCGCTACACATTGTGCTGAAAAACATTGTTTTATATGCAGACATGACATTATTGTACTATTAATCTTATTGTGCCCCCTCAAATAACCAAAATGTACATATAAAATATACACATACTCACATTAGTAAGGAAATTATCTTTAAAAAAATCAGAAAATTGGTTGGTGTCCCATTTACACGGGGAACCGTAATGCAGTTTTATTGCAATATTTTAAAGTTTTTAAAGTACTTTTGACTTATTTGATTTTATTAACGAGGAATTGGTGATTATGTCAAATATTTATTCAAAGAAATATTGAGATCCTCCTTAAATTTTTGTTGTCCTTTTTTCTCTCAAAAAGTCACAAGTTGGCCCCCCCTAATTTACGCAAAACACCAAATAATATAAGGGTAATATAGGGCTATTGTAATGGAGAATACGTATGCATGTCTTTTGAAGACATCTTTTCTTGGGTTGGCGCCGTCGTTTAAGCGACCCCCGAAAGCTAATGGAAAAAAAATCGAACTCTACGTCATAGCTCGTTTGCCAGATGTCCACGTTGGAAGAATCAAGTAATCAAAGCCAATATCCCCTAATAACATTATGTACATTGTCCACATAGATTTAATGCTGGTATAGTTTAAAAGCTTGTAACTTCATTATCCGTACATGATGATTCGTAGCATACATCATCTATGCGTTATGGGATAGGTGAAGCGAACCGCCTGATTAATCTACCAAGGATTGCCACCTAATTGTGGCCACGTGTGAAAGGATCGAGTAATCACTGATATCCCATTATAACTTGTGTCAAGTTATCCAAATAACATTTATAACAGTGGGTGACATAACAATGTGTTAACGCAACTTTGGATTACCTATCTACTGTGTTGTGGGATGGTGAATTATATTTAAATCCTTTCATCTCCAATATGGGCACTTAAGCACTCAAAAGAGCTTCCGTGCTATGTTGTTTATTGCAGGGCCCGATCTACTTGACCAAGTTTAGGCCGGCGCTAAGTGCTAAACTAATAGAAAAAAAAATAATTTGTTTTGCTGTGGACATAAGTTAGTTTGAACCAAGAAAATGTTGTTAAAGAGACAAAATTAGCCAATTTGATATCTTAAACATGACAAAGCGTATTTGTTAAGTATTGGATGCCATGATAGTGTTAGATTGATAGATGGAGAGCGAGGAGAGAATTACAAAGCTTATAACGGATATTTGGTCATTTTGATATATGGGCCTTTAATCTCACAAAAACAGTTTGTTTGAGTCAGTAAAATTGCGAAATAACAATTCCACCCTATTTCATTTACTTTCCTCAACTGCATGGACGTAATGACTGCGAATTTGGGTATTTGGGTGTATGAGTCTGTTTGTGTGTGTTTTGTAAATGAATGTGTAAATGAATGTGAGAGTTGAATTATAACTTTACGTGTGTATATTTTTGGTTTAATTGTTTTTAATAATAGTTATTTTATCTATTTTAAAAAGAAATTTTATTACTTTAATAGTTAAACACCACGATGTCCTGTTTTTTTTTAACCGAAAAATAAAATGATAATAAAATTATGATTTGACCAGGGTGTTCATAATGTATTATTTAAAAATCTTACTTGTAATATTGTAAAACGATGAAATTTTCACATGACTGCATTATGACATTAATTATTTATCATATTGTGTTTGCTGTATTCTATGATGAAACAAATAAAGATTGATTGTACATCCATTTCCATGTACAAACGAATGGGGAAATTACATGGTCCGGAAAAGGGCCACTACAAAATTCTAAAAAGTATCCAGCACCCAATTTTATTGTTATATTAATTTGGATCTACTTCTGAAAAGGCATCTATCAGTGATTTGCTAAATCAGAAATCAAAAAAAAAAAATCAACAATCTTCTGGTATTTCCGTGTCATGTGACAGTTTCAGGGTCCGAACATACCTGCAAGTGATAAGACCGAAAGCCAACGCATAAGGCCAAAATTTAATATTTAGTCATACCGTCCGCGCGCGCACGAGAAACTACTACAACACGTAATTGAATGGAGTTAGTATCTTTGAACCCTGCTTTTTCTTCATTTTCTGTCAATTTTTCAGTTGGAAAAGATAATTTTTGAGAATTGTACAGAATTAATCTTTCACTTTAAGCAAGTCCTGCGAATTTTTTTTAAATATTTGGATTCCTTCGGGATGGATCTCTGACAGTGCCTTTAACTCAAAAGCCATTGTTTAAACTGTATAGTGCATATCACGGTGGAGAGAAAGCGGCAAAAAATGGCTACCTTTTCAGTCCCAAATGGCAGCTCCTAATTTCTTAACGGATCAATATTTTTATTTTTTTTTTCTTTAAATAGTAGGCGTAGAGCAAATTATATATTGCATGTGCAGGTTTTGCCGAATTATTCCAATGCGGAAATGCAATTTCTGGATGTAGGCCTCCAGGAAGCCCCCCCCCCAAATTGTGTAAAAAACCTTATCCATTTGAGGGTAAGAAGATGTAAATATAAAGTACAGTAAAATGTACTTGCTTTGTCGTAATTATCTTGTCCTTGTGAAAATTTTTACAGTATTATAAGCAGCATTCATTCTACCAACTAATAGGCTACCGTAAAAGATTAATTTATTTAAAAAAGATGTCAATAATAATTATAGGAGGTCTGCTAGGTTGGGTGGTCATCGTGCTTTTTATCCCTACATATTCCCAAGCTTTTTAATAACTCACCGAATACACACATTCCAAGAGTGTTAATTAAATAGCTTTTAGATGATACCAAGCCTATTACCGTATTTGTGGCAGAATGCCCGTAGTACAATATTGTAAAATTTACAATATTTATACGTGTCCGATCGACCGACCCCGTGAAGACAATTACACTCATAAGTCTCTTTGGTAACCTTATGCCGAAAAAGCTGCAATTTTAGCCAAATGTCGGCTCCCAATCCGGCAAATTTCACCAAAATTTTAGTTTCACGTAAGACCCTACCTTTGGGACACAAATGAGTGCCCAAGCACCAAGTTCGAACATCGGGCCGCACAGCCTCACCTGAAAAAAATTAGAGCCACTCCTACCGGCGCACGCAATCGATCAGCATTTAATGTCATTCACAAAAGCCCCCCCCCCCACCCCTCAATCCGGGCCTACATCGCCAAAGACGCCCGAATAAGGTTCGGAAGGAACCAAACCAAATCCCGAACCCCCCGGAAAAGCGACGAAAGCCGAGACCGCGAAATTCTAGTTGCCAATACCTTCAGAAAAGTACTAGAGGTGACCGAGGGGTGAATCTACTACAAACTTTAGAAGTGACGGCCATTTTTTTTTGCGTTTTTTTACGGCGGCCTGGTAAGTATTTCCCACGGTTGTAGTCTGTGTCACAGAATCCTGCGAAAAAAGATATATAAGTCAGTGGCGTAGCTAGTGGCGTGTGAGGCGCCCGGGGCAATGATTTTAACGTGGCGCCCCCCCCCCAGCTCGTAGAATGAGCAAAAACAGGTGGGATCCAGGGGTCCGCCTTAGGGCCCTAATGTGAGGTTCCGAGGCAAAGCCCCTTACGGGGGGGTCCATGGGGCGGAGCCCTGAAGCTCTCGGGTTGTAGCATGTTGAGTGTCTTCAGGAGAGCTTAAGGTCTCAATTTCTGGTAGCCGATGAACTATACGCCTGAAGGAGTCCAGGGGCGGATCCCACCGGAAGCTGTGGGGTTTTTGTGTTAGCATGTTTGAATTGCCTTCTGAAAGCTCTCATTATACCATTACATGAAGCAAAGGATCTATACCTGCCCCCAGGGGGCGAAGCGGAGCTCTCGGGTTTTCACATGTTAAGTGCATTGGAGAGTCTCTCAGATATCTTCAATATCTCGAAGCAGATGAATTATTCCTGCCCATGGCGGAAGGCCACGGGGCGAAACCCCGGAAAAGCTGTTGGGTTTAAAACATGTTTGAGTGGAACTTCGGAGAGCTCGTATATAGTTATATTTTATCATGTTGTTTTAAAGCAGATGAAACTATACTGCCCTTCGCGGGGTCCAGGGGCGGACCCCCGGAGGCTCTCGAATTTTAGCATGTTTGAGTGCCTTCGGAGAGATCTCTTTACTCATTATTATGAGCCATGATCTATAATTATCCCTGGTGGGGTCCAGGGGACGAAGCCCCCGAAAGCTCTCGGGTTTTAACAAGTTAAGAGTATCTTCAAAGGGCTCTCAGTATGAACGATAGGGGCCTTATACTGCCTGTGACAGTGTCAATTTCATTTTTCCCTAACGTCATTTCAGCGCCCCCAGAGGTGGCGACCGGGCCGTGCCCCCTGCCCCCTACTACGCCACTTATAAATTGGATACTGCGTGAGCAACTAACGTTATCAGAGAAGTGTGTAAATGAAAAAATAATACAAATATCTCCGAAAAACGAGGGTTTTTCTACGGATTTATTTTGCATCCGAGAGTCAGAAATTTTGGTCTCTTACTGAGAACATCCATCAACGGGTCTGAACTATAGAACCTTGTTAGAAAAATGAACATTTCTATTGGTAGTTTTTCCACACGCACTTCTATGGGTTCTGATGAGCACCAAATTCACCCACGGTTGACTACGTCACTAGGGATAGTTAATGTAATTGCAGGCTCGTACTTTCTGCACCAACCGTATTTGGTTTATACAGTACATGTGAAGTAAGTACACGTATTAAATGTAAAATTTAACAATTATGTACTGCAGAAGCAATATAGGAGAAGCAATACAGCAAAAAATAATGAAACTATGAAAACTGGCGGGCCCTCGTTTTTTGAATTTATGCAAATTTAGTTTCCTTCTGCCAATCAGGTTATGTATTTTCTATGCAAGTAATGAAGATAATAAACTTATTTAAATGTAAAACTTTGGTTTATGGCTTCAACAGCTTTTAGATCTAGATACAACACAATGAATGTAAAAACATGGGAATGGCAGCCATTTTAGATTTATGAAATAGACGCGAAGTTCCAACACTTGATTTTTTTGGACTTTTAGTATGTAATTCTGGGGCTTATAGAATATACCATTGTGGTGAAAAAAATTCTATTGCAATTTTTTCCAGTTCATATCATATATTTCCCAGCCTAAAGCTGAGCGAAGCAAAGACCACTGCTACTGCCTTCCCACCTCAACACCAAGAGGCTCATCGCAGCTTCAAATCAAAACTCAATGGAGCGCCTCTGCATATAATCCTACACCAACATATCTAGGAGTGAAGCTTGACGGCAGCTTAATTACGGCAGCACCTCGAGTCGTATGCGCAGGTATCTTCAGAAAACCTCTGTGCAGAGTGCTGGTCTTCATGGGGTGCCAGCCCAACGACCCTACGAACATGCTTGGCTTGGTTGATAGCCTGCTGCATATGCCAGCCCCGCATGGTGCAACAGCCTCTCACCAAAAAGAAGGAAGCTGGGGACACAGTACTCAAAGAGACCTTGAGAACCACATGGGCCTCAGTCTACCATCGAATTCCTACCAGTGCTTTCAGGCATTGAAACTGCAGTACTTCGCGAGAGAACTCCACTGACGCACAAAACTATTGAAAATAAGGCCCGCTGGACAACAAGCACAACACTGCTTGCCATTCACTGTGAAGATCACACCAACTCGGTAGACAGGGACTTGCGCTCTCGCCGACTTTCTGCCGACCGTGATAAACTCTACAGTTCCCATTCAAATCTTTACAGACATGGAATACTGCCCCTGGCTCAGATACTCCAAGACAAAATCAACTCTCTATTACACCTCTCTAAGACAGAGAAACTCCACCTGGCAGCAATCTCGCACGCAAGGAATGGGTCACTAAACCAGATTCGCACAGGATTCGGTCTCTTAAAAAGCAATATGCACCATGGGGGCTGCGGCCATCCCATCCTGCAATTGGTTCCCATCACAGACTGCGGATCACATTCTCAATGAGTGCACTACCTTCTCCAACCGGTGGACACAGATTTTCTCAAACCCCAACCAATCCACATGAGTTGGCTCCAAGGCTTACAACATATTAGTGGCTGCCCTCCTAAGCAAGAAGAAGATAAAAATGGCGTGCTTAATCAAGCAAAAGCAAAACAGAAGTGCGTGCTTAGGATTAAGAATCAAAGGTTATTATCACGCATTTGCAATGGGCAAAAGACAGCTACAAATCTGTTACACAACCTACAGGAAAATGGCAAAACGAAGCAAAGCGCCTGAGAAAATACAGAGATGAGAATTGAAGCTGCTATGTGAAGTATTTTAACTATTTTCAGGGCCTTCTTTTTAGGCTCTTGAGTACCTGTATTCTTTATAATTTTTACTCTTCTAATGATACCGTAAATCGATTTATAAAATATTTTCGTTAAAAAAAAATCACTTTCATCAGGTCAAGTCATAGTAAAACTTTATTTCTCCACGAAGGAATTCCACCTCTAATCGCACATATACAAATTTGAATAGTTTTACGAGATAATATGTATACAAACTTGCATTAATACAACACATAGAATTACTAGAAACAAAAATTATAAATCAAAGACAGCACTGCAACGTTGATGGTTTGAATGGATTGACTGGAGTCTGATGGCCTGTGGAAAGAACGAGCTAGATCATCGCTGAGTCAAGGCAGACGGTCAATCGCATGCGACCAATCAATCGAATAACTGACCTGCTTGAACGATCGTTGAGAGGATTACTGCAGTCACCAATCACAATCCGTTTCCTGTTTAAAAGATAGATCAGCATAGGCCGCTTCGAAGGTCTGTCTTGGTCTCACCGATAATCTTCCTGCTTGTTTAACAATCGAGCATTTTTTTCTTATATCCCCTTGAGCACGTTTCCCTCCCCAACCTAGCAAGCAGTACGTCCCACACTACGACGACGGATTCAGAGAAAATTACAAGAATTCGTCTATCTACATGGAAGTAGTTCAGCTTCCTAAAACAATGACATTCTGACGTTCAGTTTGTTTGATGAGTGAGTCTCATGAGATTTATGCCATGCAGTTTTCTCATCTATTATGATGCCAAGATTATTTATATAATGGCACTCGCTCGATATAACACTGCCTTCAAGACTATGGGACTGGGAGCGAACGCTCAAAAATTCTATTCTACCACTTCATTCACTTCAAGGGTGTGTGAAAAAATCAAGTTCTTTTACATAATCAAAACACTGGTCCTACCTTCAAGTGTTCCCTGAAGGGTTCTTTCTTTGAGTGTCCCTAGCCTAGAGTTTTAGGGTTCTACAAAAACCCATTTTCTTAGGTTCTGTATCCAAGAAAACAGTTCTTTTTTGGCCGCAAAAATATTTTAGAACCAAAGGTGACGGCACGAAATATTATATATTTTGTTAATTGATTTTATTATAGATAAAATCCGAAGGGGATTCCTCATGCAGCTGGATCGTCTCTTCATGATGTCCACCAGCGGCCCCTCGCATTACACTACAAATCCAAGGAACTTTTATAGATATTGGTAGCATGACTTTTCAATGCGGATACTGTGGTGCACTAAAATTCAAAGGGGAAACGACAGGGAAGTGTTGTGCAGGTGACAAAGTCAGCTTGGCCCCTTTACCAAATCCACCGGAGCCATTACACATATTCTCACTTCATCTACTTCAGATAATAACGATATTCGTATACGCCTTCGCCAGTACTATTCTGCTTTTGCCATGACATCATTTGGCACTAATGAAATTCAGCTGTAAGGGTGGAATACATTCATTCGGATCCACGGCCAAAAGCAAAAAAACCTGTTGAGATTTAGGGTTGCGGGTGTAAAATTTACTGCAGCTGCATTGAAAATGCGAAATACAGGACAGACGGGACCATGATCCTTCAGTGATTGCTTCTGTTTCAGTGATTGCTCCCATTTCAGTGATCGCTCCTGTTCACTCAGCTAGCAGGAGCCCGCGCGAAGCGCGGGCCTCCCGCTAGTGTTACATATATGACGCCACATACACTAGCCACTGTCAGGCGCTAAGCTAGCACAGGAATATACAGCCCAATTTTTCAATGTTGTGTCTGTCTTGATGCCCTTGTCCGCCGCTTAAGACTATCCCAAAAGTTAATTGGGTTGAGGTCAGTTGAATTTGAGGATCAGTCATGGCGTCCAATCCCTTCTGCATACAGAAAGTTGCCTTGGATACCTACATGGTCTTTGTGGTGTGTCGTTATCATAAACACCAAGAAACAGCTGGAAATGGGAACCTTTACCTAACTAAGAATCGTGCTTGGCGTGCAGTAAACAAACAAAACAAAATGAAAAACAAATGAAAGTTTTTGGTGAAATAAAACTCGAATGTAAAATCCAAAACTTGCTGTCATCAGGCTTTCCATTCACCATGTCCGCGGATCTATTTGCACACGGATGTTCATGAAACTTTTGCCGAAACCGGGTAAACAAGACCATTTGAGCATACTGTGGGCCGAAATTTTGCTCCCTATGCAGGCAGCCGGGTTTTCGATTTCCAACATAAGTTTTTGCACATGAGGTATGGTTACATGGGCATGAACACCTTTCATCCCATTTTCGTAGCGGACATAATTCCGTTATAAAAAGAACTTTAACGCCTATTACCTTTTGCAACTCAGATTTGCGGAAGTCTTATCTTAATTATCTATTCATCGATCATGTCAATGTTGCAATAGTTTTGGCTAATGTGTGTACTTGCTTAGGGTATCTTCTTAGGGTCATTTTTTTCATATTATGACTTTTCCCATTCCAAAGTGTTTGGTCACAAAGGTTGTTGACATAATAGAGGTCAACTTGAACTTGACTTAACGTGATGTAAGTTGAACTACGTGCATGCTATAAGCGTTAACAGATTTAAATTTGGATTCAAAACTAGGTTCAAAAGTGATAGGAATCATGCAGAAATTGGATATTCTTGATAAATTACGATGATGGTCTTATTTTGAAACGGTTCGGGATCCTAATTTACATAAGAGAAGCTTCGACGTTTTTGAAATGGTATGTTCGTTTAGTTGTCAGATAACACAGACTAGAATTTTCTTCAAGTTGTCTGGTATGCACAACATGACGATTATGACGTTTTTATCTTCATTTTTTTCTGACAGGTCAAATTTTCTACCAATCCATCGAACTCATTGACGGAAGATGGCAGAAAAGAAAACGGAGAGAAAGGTATTGAAACCTCCTACCAATAAACCAGTGATGGCCGTATTGAATGAAATGAAGGGAGACCTCCCTGCTGAATTCGTTCATGAAGGGATCACCTTTCCCTGGATGGTGTCAAAGGCGGCTATAGAAGCCTTGAAAGACTATGAAGTGAGAGATGATGATGTGTGGATTACTACTTACCCCAAAGCAGGTACGGACACACTCTGTTGCTTCACTCGCTACAATCTTTCGAAAATTACTTCCATAGTGTTGGCTGATTAGAAGACATGGGCAGAGGTATTTTGTTAAGGTAAACCTAACAAGAATAATCTTTTAAAAAGACAGTCATCGTAATATTGACTTACGCCGTGCTGCCACAGGGCATAGTATGTTTTCGAGATCACGTTGGGCCTATAGTTTCAACCATGCGCGAATAATATTTATTTAATCTTTCTTTATCCAGGGTAACTTCAGTATCTAGTACTGATCTCCAAGAGGGCCCTGCACAAACATTTACAATACATGTACATTGAAAATAATAAAAACAAAATAGCAAATTATAAAACTATGTATAAACAGACAACCCATTCGTATGCTTACACCCACACTTTGTTCACTTAATGAGCCCATGCACGCACGCACAAACCCACACACATGACACAACTACACAATGTAAACGCATACCAATACACACCATCACTACACCAACAGACACACAGTAATATTCAATACATGTACAATACAAATGTACTTGCAATAGTAAGTTTGCATTTCGCATAAAACACAAGTCATGTAAAGGAATTGAACAGCAATAGAAAAGTGTATAATTTCAAAAATCCCCCAAAATTTGATTTTTAAACATGTTTAATTCATGGCTTCAAATTCTGTTCTGTCCGGTCAGAGATTTCAGTTTTGTCCATGCGCTTACAGCTCCTCTTAATAGAAGGAACGCTTATAGTATTGTTCCAAAGAGGGACAAGAAGGTTTTGGAACTTTGGCTACGAGTGCATTATAATTGATTCATATGCTCAACAACAGAAAACTTGGAACTCAAATAAGGTGGGCAGAACCCTTGCAGACATTAAAGACAAAATAAACAAGATGTTTTTCCACCTTTTATCAGTTTACAACCAATATATTTTCAGAGCCAACCCGCGTGAAGATTAGCAAATCCTCATGACCTATGGCAAACATCACAACAACTGTATGATTGAGGCAGCCAGTGATTTTTCGCGGCACTCATGTCCCCGACAGGTGCGCGTAATTGCATCTCTGCAAGGCGAAACCAAAGACTAGGTTGCAGTACGCCTGGTAGTAGCGCTAGCGATTCCATCCATCCTCCCAGTGACGCGGCGGATGAGTGCCCCCGCTTCTAACCTTGTCAGTAATGACCTTCAGCATGTTGCCTGTAGGTTAAAGATCTATCAAGCTTCTTCCATATGATCCACAATGTGGTTTCTCAAATATTATCCATGCCAGAATGGGTACAACGTTTGGCTGCTTCACTGAATTCCGCAGGCACTTGTTTGTGCATTGTTGCTCCAGCATTGGGCACACCATAGATGTTCCATTGTCTGTGAGTGATTTTCCACAACCAGGTAGTGTCCTGATCTTCTTCCAGCTAGCCCCCTTTCTGCAAGGAACCTTAGATCGGCCAATTCTGGTTTCAATCTGTTGAGGCAATCGCCATTCAGCCCCATGAGGAGTCAGCGCCGGGTGGGAATGCTCCCATGTTCATGCAATAGATTTACTTTCTTCTTTCCACAAGTACAACACATTAAGCCTTACTTAGATGACTGTTTCAAGAGGTTTGGACTTGTTCAGAAAAAAATTAACGCTCTCTCTGGATTTAAGGGCGGTTGGCAGCAGGTACCTGTCCAATATAGGGTGCTTTCCATTTAATACTTGGCAGACTAGCGCTCTTGCATGCTCGCTACGCTACGACGGCTATGTCCGGGTGGAGCAATTCCTGCTAGGTATGTAAAGTTTGCCGTTGTGTTGGACTGAGGCATCCTATGATAAGGCCGCATTACCCCTGATCAAGCTTCTGGGGGGCATGGGTTGATTCTTTCCCATACAGGAGCCAAGCATCTCTGCACATGAGTACGCACAGGAGCAAGGCCGTCGAATCTTAGGTAATGTGGGCGAGCACCCAATCCTGTGCCAGTGAGTTTGTTCAGATGTTGATTGCGGGAACAACTTTTACTCTTTCGTCTTCCGATGTGGGTCTTAATAAGAGAGATTGCGCTCCAGTACTCTTAGGTAGACAGGATTGTCACAGTGCTCCAGGTGTGTTCCAGACTGGGTAACTTTAAACTGACGTTCTTCTCTTTCTTCTTCTGCGTATGAGGCAGCAGCTAACCTGTTGTAGCGTTTTGGAGCCACTCACTGTTGATTGGTTTGGGTTTGAGAATTCTGTCCACCGTGCTGGACTAAAGGTAGGCCACTCATTGAGAATGTGAATCCGCAGTCTGGATGGAGAACCACACTGGCATCCTGGAGATGGCCCGCAGCCCCCATCGTGCATATTGCTATTGCAGCGACCGACTCCTGTGGACGAATCCGGTTAAGGTGACCCATTCCTTGCGTGGGCGATGCTGGGGGCCCCGGTGGTAGTTCTGTCCCTTAGGTGTATAGAGAGTTGATCTGGGTGCTATGGGAATTTCACCATAGCAGTATTCACTGTCTGTAAGATGTGAATGGGGAGCTGGAGAGTTTAAACGGCGTGTCGGCAGAAGGTCGGCGAGAGCGCAGTCTCTGTCTGCCTAGATTGATTGTGATTCTTTGGAACAGGTGGTATGAGCTGGTAATGCAGCAGTTGCTTTGTTGTCGCAGCCAGGGCCTTATTCACTGTTTGTGCGTGTGGTGTTCTCCCGCCGGAAGTAACTCGCAGTGCATGATGCCCTTTAAAATCACTGGTGTAAGAGAAGGTATCATATTTAGTATGAACGGAGGCGCCAAGTGTATGGGTTCTCAAGGTGTCTCATTTAGTCATTGCCAACGTCTTGTGTGAGAGCTGTTGCACCAGGCTGGGGCGGCATATTACATCAGCATTGCTGTAGACCAGAGCCAAGGCAGTGGTGATAGGGCTTTGGTCTGGTCCCCCATGAAGCTCCAGCAATCGCTCAGGATGTTATTCACGCGACGATACCATTAGGCGCATACGGAACTCGCGCTGCTGCCGTAAGTAAGGCTGCCGGTCAAGCTTCACTCCCCAAGTAGTTTGTCAGCCGACGTTTGACTTCACGGTTGTTGTAGATAGAGAAAAGTTACACACCTGTGTCTTAGATGGATTTGCATGAGGTGATATTCCTCATAATAAGGGTGAGTTCGTCCAAAAAGCTTTGGAGAGTCTTTTCACACTGTGAAGTCGGCTTTTGCGCTAATTCCACGATCGCCTGCTAAATCAAACGACCGGTTCCTGCATCTCTAGGTAGGTCGTCGGTATAAAGATTTTGAACAGGAAGGTGCAAGCACACTCCCTATTGGTAGACCATTCTTGAGCCCTACACTCGGCTCTTCTTCGCTCCTAGCTGGACAAGAACATCCTGTTTAGCCATCATCCTCTATACCCAGGTCCAAGGCGAGTCCTTGGAATTTTCCAGAATGCTATGGAGTAGGCATCTGGATTAACAGTGTCGTATGCTGTTGATAGGTCGACGATCACAGCTCCGGTTACCATAACCCTTCACTAACCACTTCATGTGTTGAGTTAGTTGAGTACTTGCTTGTTTTGATTGTGCCTGGCCGGAAATACCTGCTTGTTTCTGGTATGAGGTGTTTGTCTATCACTGGTGCGATACGATTGAGCAAGGAGACGTTGAAAGAGCTTGTATGGCTGAGGAGTGATATGGTCTGTAGCTCTTGGGATTGGATGGATCTTTCCCAGGCTTTAGGAGTGCCATAGCACGTGCTTTCCTCCAGATCTTTGGGAACCTTTTGGAAATAAGGCAGCAATTGTAGAGCTCAAGAAGCTACTGGGCCGAGATTTTTCAGCTGCTCAGTTGAGATGTTGTCAAGGCCTATTGCTTTTCCTGGTTGAAGTTTAGCAATACCGGGTTCCAATTCGTCCATGTTGAAGAGGCGAGTGAAACCAGGGTCGCCGCTAAACCTCTTACGGTCTAGTTTGATCTTCTTGGGCTTCTTGCTGCACTTGCCATTTAAAGCAGTTGGTGGGCAACTTGGTTGGGTGTGACATTTGGCTGCTGTGGAGGTTCTGTTAGTTCCCTTTGGAGCTTTCGGATGGTAGACCATGCTTTCTTGCTGTTATGGGTCATATCGGTGGATTTAATTAAAGTATGCCAGGTTTTGATCTTTTCCTGGGAGATCCTCTCCGAAACTTCCTCACCTTTAGCAGTTGTTTCAGCCGAAAAAGGATCAGCTTCAAACATGGTGATATACTCTTGATATTCTCTAGCACTTTTCTTGGAAAGGCTTGGTATATATTCCGTCCTACAGCTTCTGTCAAGCTGCACTGGAACATGAGACGGAATTGACTGTTGTTAACTACGACGTCCAGGTCTCGCTCGCGTCCCTTATTGTGTAGATGAGTCGGAATGCTTCTGATACTGTTTTCCCCTTCGCCGAGCTTGAAGGCGCCAGTTTCACCATGTACAGTGAATGACAAGGTGCCTTATGTTCTTGCTGAGGAGTTTAGGACCCTCTCATAAGTTGCTCACTGCTTGCCCATAATCAGAATGGCCAATCTTTCTGCACATCCGTTCATCTTTGCTGAACTCTCAGGGAGGTCGTAGAATGTAAATATACAAAGAAAGGTGAAAGCTAGACCCCACGGGAACTCCTTTTTGAGACGACCATGGTCTGCTCTGCTGTGATTGGTCCAATTAAATAATTTTCACTAAAATTTTTTTTATTTTTTGTCTGTTTGTGTTTTTGTGTTTTTTGATTTTTTAATTTCATAATTAAATCTCCAGGGACACACTGGACTGTGGAAATTGCGAGCCCTCCTACGAAGCTTGAAGTAAAGAAAGAGGAGATCGACCGGCATGAATAGTCCATAACCTAATGGAGTTTGACTATGCTCAACCCGGTGTAGGCGCTTCATCAGACATGCCACTCGAATTCAGAAATGCAACGTATGAGAGAGTCAAAAGCTGGCCATCTCCGAGAGTATTCATGACGCACTTACCTGAACAAATGATGCCTAAACAAATATACGAAGGTAGAGGCAAGGTGGGTACAAAACTCGTGATATGGTTAATAGTAGTTTCCTACTCTAAGGTAATGTATCAAGGTCTCTCCTGGGTGGTTTCTGGCTTTTTTTGTACACAATATTTACAAGTAGTACAAAGCGAACATCCAAACACCTGTCTCGTTCGTTCTACTGGCCGGAGCAAGGCTATGTACCGAAACGGAAATCGATGGAACTTGGTGGAGTGTATAGGCTATGAAGGATAAAAATGTCTAAAGTTATCATTTTTCTGAGTCTTTAAAGTCAATGAACTATGTATGGCTAAACTTTAGAATACCCAACCATTTTGGCCGCGCCGCGAAGCTTCACCTTTTTAAAAAGCGAGCTGCGGCGGCGCCGCGAAGCTTCACCTTTTTAAAAAGCGAGCTGCGGAAGCGCCGTGAAACTCAACCTGTCTTAGAAAACCGCGATGCAGCCGTAGAAGCGGGCAAGCTCCTATAGGTGACTCTGGAGGACCTCGGCAAAAATGTAACAAACAGCGGTAGCCAATAATAATAATAACTAGGGAAGTAAGTGAAAATTTGCAACTGCTGAAACCAACTAAAATATTAAAGACTGACTCAGAGATTTCCAGAGGAGGGCGCCCTCAATTTTCAAACAAATTGTATTTTTTGCATATACATAATGCTTGTCCATATGCTAATCATTGTGTGAAATAGCTAAGCTCAAATCAAAGTCCTTCATATAGAAAATCACAACTTTGTTATAAATTTCCGGATCCGGAAATTTTGTTATACACAGTATCCTATGGCACTATACTTCGTCCGGCCCGAACTTAGGAGTGACGTCATAGCTTCCATGTAGCATTAAACGTGCGCATCACAGTAAGTCGCAGCGGTAATCGTGAGCGTAAAAAGTCGGCGTGCGCGATACGCATGCACAATAGCTGCGCGAAGCTACGACGTCACTCCTTAGTTCAGGCTGGACAAAGTATACACAAATGTTTTACTTCATGGAAACGAAAAATCCGATACATCTCAAACTTGGAATTAGGCATTTTAGGTGACTACCTTTAGTTCTAGTTGACTATTTTCAATAAATACACAAAAAATTATATTTCAAAAATCTCTGAGTCAGCCTTTAAGTGGCACTGTAGCCAAAACTGAAATTTAACAGCTTGACAAAACCAGCAACCAATTGTTACACTGAAAATTCCATTCCACAGAGTAATGTAATAAATTCCTGAGAGTGCCCTAAGTCTAATTAGGTGGATACACTTCATTTGTAGTTTTATGGACCATTCCTAGTGGTGGCGTCAGTTTTATGTCATTCTTGCCCGATAGGACGTGTTCCTAGTTTGCAGCTGACTATATAAAAATATGCATTTTTAATTACCATATTCAGCCTGAAAAATTCATTCACAACCTCAGCCTTAGCCTTAGGTCAGTTGAGATGGTTTGTGGGGAAAGCCATCTCAAAGTTACTGACTTCTTTGCTCTGAAAAAAAAAAAAAAAAAAAAAAAAAAAAAAAAAAAAAAAAAAAAAAAAAAAAAAAAAAAAAAAAAAAAAAAAAAAAAAAAAAAAAAAAAAAAAAAAAAAAAAAAAAAAAAAAAAAAAAAAAAAAAAAAAAAAAAAAAAAAAAAAAAAGGCCCAAATTTAGCCTAGTATTTGTCACAGTCACAAATTGGCACAAAAATGACAGTATTATTCCATTTCATCTCATTATTTTGAGGCAGAGGGAACACTGCGACCCAATATTTTGAGCTGGGGAGCCGCCCCCAAGCCACTGACTTGTGTATTATAACCTACTAGGCGGTT
>JAMKCH010019192.1:0-21505 GCA_023653785.1 Ophioderma brevispina | reverse complement strand
AGTAAGAAAAAAATGCTGTTAAGAAAATATGTGGGATGATGCAAAATAATATAATATGAAGTTTTTGTCAGTGGTGGTCTGGGGATCATCGGCCGACATTGCCATTAACGTGGGACCTTTTCAAACAATATTCTAGCCAAGTTTCTCATTTTTTGTTGGCAAAATATCAATTACAATGGAAAGGATCATTAGTATAAAAATATTGTTACATACATTAACACGAGTATGCTATGAAAAAATATGACCATAAACATCCCTAAGCTAATGTATTTTAGGTCCGACTTATAAGTTGAAGCGGGCGGTTCTCCATAGGCGGCCGCAGGCACAAATCGGGTCCACCAACCCATGAGTTTTGGCACTCGACGTGCTCTAAAATATAAAGGGAAACATACGAAATTCAGGTGATTTGGCCCTCAAGTAGGGAACGTGGAAACAGGTTCGGCATTACTTGGCCCTTCGACTAATATAATTGAGAACCCCCCCCCCCCACTGTTACAGTAAGTTTCAATAGTTTTCCCTGAAGCACAAAGCCTTTTCTAGTCTGATTTTTATTCATGTCAGTAAACGCATATTGTCGATGGTAAGAATTCATTGGAGGGATGTGTTGAGAGTAAAACTAAAAAACCGTAAATGATCAACTTTGTTTCAACTGAATTGATGCTGTAACCAATTTACATGAACCTTTTTAAATAAATATACCATGTTGTAAAGGATTCATTACCAGATCAATTGAAGAGATTGTCGTACAGTCTGGGATATGCTATCAATTCCTTTGTTTGGAGGTCAATATAAGCAACGGATAAAGTGTCATGAATAGCTAGGCCGGGTGAACCTCCTAAGGTTGGGGAGGATTAGGCCACGTAAATATGTAGTGTTTGAGTGCCAAAAATTCTTAGGATTTAGACAAGTTATTGCCAAGGATGTCATGCATTATTTCTTGAAGAAGGCGAATAAATGTAAAAGTATCAGATTTTATAATATTCCTTAGTGACGTAAAAGCGCTTTGGCGGGTAATTTATTCCTATCATTTTCTTTCTTATGTTGAAGGCATTCAGTATTTGTTCAAGTTTGGTGTTTTGAATTTATTCAGGTCTTGCCTTGCATTTTTGTTTGTGAGAAAAGGGACATTTTTAATTATGGCGTAAGCCTGATCCGGCATCGTCACATCGAATTGTCTAATGTATGAATTGGGTGAAGCCATACAACCTCTCAGAACGAATGGAATCGTTACACGCCCCAAAAACTTTTAATGAACTGAAAGGAATAAAAAAGTACTAAAAGTGTGATTCTTTCTTTGTGAAAATTCACACCATCCTGAACGTTGACCTCTTTTCATTACTTGCAGGACGTGTGGACAAAACCAATACAGAAGAAGAGGACGAGTAGAGAAGGGGAGGATGGCGTGAATAGTGTTTTATGCTTGTCTGGTTTGAATGTACATACATGGTTGCCTACTTTATACATGGAAGAAAAACACTTTGTTTCATTCAGTGATTGTAACCAGCAGAGAGTGGTAGCCCATTCCCAATTACTTTTAAGCCAATGCGCAACATGGGAGATTGATGGTAGGGCTGAAGAGGGTTAAAGCTTAAATATTTGGAAGCCGTGCATTCTTTCAGCAGTTATTTAAGTGATGAATTAGCCAATCCAGACATGCTCTTTAAAGGTGCAACGAGAGATTTCAAGTCATCCATTATTTTCTGTGTTATGTTGTGAGTTCACATAGATTCCAGACACTCAATAGATTACCTTTGTTTTGGGCACTTAGAAATAACTCAAAAATGAAAACAAAAGGTGATTGTTGTATGCTTATATTTCAATAGAAAAACCAGGTTGAATTTTGTATTTGCCTCCTATACGAAATTAGACATTTCTCATTTTTTGTACCAAAGAAACACGTTCTCAGTTAATCCTCAGATGGGGCATATTTTGATAGAAAGCTTAAGATTCGGCAAATCAGAATTACACATTTTTAGGGTCACTTGTATTTGTAAATCTTCTTGTTGCACCTTTAAAAGGCATGGATAGTCAGGGGTATCGGAAGTTAATCGGGGAAATTGCCATTGGTAACAATGAGGATGGAAGCACAATTTATTTCAACTGGGTCCCGCTTGGGATGGAAATCGTCATTTGCTCTGCAGAATGTGTCTGTTTTGCAAGTGGTTGGTTATGGGATGTGGTTGCTTATGTCAGTGTTTTTGGAGATTTTGTTGGTAGCGGCATAAACCGCGCGCACCATGGCTTAAATGACCGGAGTTTTTACATGCGTGCACAAAGACAGCCATATCTTGACGCGTGGTCCAAGTGCGTCAGGTTATGACATCGCTGCATGGAGGTAGAGAAGTGGACTTAGTATATTGCTGTATTATAAATTAGTCCGTTGTATTCACATGCACAGCCAATCAAAATAGTGTAAATAGTTTCACACAGGTTACAGCTTCTATACCTGTTCAATCGTAGGTGGAAACATGACCTTCCTTTCGTTGCCACTAATCTGCACATTTGTTGGAGGAGAGGCTCCAAATTGTGCCAGGAATACCACTATTTATTTACTATAGATATTGCCCTAGGTTACATTATGACCGTGGCCTCCCTAGTGTTATCTCATGTACTTCATCGAAGGTCAAGTTTCATCTTTAGTGAACACACTAAAGATAGCACCTTGATTGTAGGTGGCATGACAGCATTGGCTATAGAGTATAGTAGAATATATTAAAATGTATTTGGATTCAATCATTCTTCATCATGCCATACCTCTCTCTCTGCTGGTTGCACATTGTATGTAGAAATATGTCATAACTTTAAGGGCTCAAACGAGCGTTGAATAGAAAATGTCATAACCTAAGGGCTCAAAACCGAGCTTGAACTGTAGCATGCTTGATCAAAAGGTTTGGTATGAGGACTTTCAATAGGAATTAGAGGCTGAAGTAGAGAGAAGGGGAGCATTCCAAATATGTGATAGATTATTCTATAGTAAAACACTAGAGTGAAGAAAGGAGCTATGTTGGACCATATCTGACGGATCCGGGTGAGCATATTCCAGATATCCTCAGAGCCCAATCATTTTGAGGTCCTGCGCACCAGTCTGAATATCAAGATCATTGTTAAACTCCAGTAAACTCTCGATTGTATCTGAACCTTCTTGGGTTACGTGATACTGGAGGTTGCATGGGTCTGTGTTGTATTGCACTTGTTAAATGATCACTCAACTGAGTGTTCAGTTGAGATGTGGTAGATAGTACAGGGCAACAGAGCATTAAATGACCAGAAGGGCCATTTCTGTAATTTGACACTCCGACTCGACATTTAAATTCTGCTGATTAATGATGCAACATATTGTGTAGGATGACTTCACTATTGTAATACAGCCACAAAAAATTTATTTTGCCCATAACATGCATGAATAACAAAATACACATTTTAATTTTCAAACAAACAAAAGTGTAGTGTATAACTGAGCTTCGAATTTGATGGGTGTGTTGTTTGGCCCTTTATATGCAAAAAAGCGGTCTGAGAAAAAGTTCAGATTTGTCTGTAATGAATCTTTATGGAAAAATTAATATGGTAAATTGGCATAAATGATTACATAATTCATATAGGGAAAATGTCTAGTTCGTTTAAAATATAACTGATAGGATTCCAAATTAAAGCTGAAGGAATGCTCATCAAAAGGTGATGAGGGATTTGTAATTTTTGGTTGGTTGCCGGGTATACCTTGTAAGTTATTTTCAATATATTTACAATTTTGGCCACAGCACGAACATCCCGCTGGTTATTGTTATGACTTGCATTGTTCAAAGAGAGTCTCTTCAACAGACTTAGTAGGGTCTGTGAAAAAAAATTTGATATCCGGGTTATAATGATCAAAACAAAAATATGTCGACCGGTTAGAAAGTTTGTCTGTATACGGTTTCAGGTGGGAAAAGGAAAACATTTTTGCAAAAAAAAATCCTACACGGGCTTCGATTTTTCTTGGGAAATCTCGAACTAAATGGCCGTGTTTTCAATGGCAGTAGTGCGTCAACTGATGCTGGTGTAATACATGCACAGCGGGATGTTGGCTGCTGTGGCAATTTGGGAAATACATTTTTTTAAATAATTGAACAAAATGACATTTGACAGACCTAATTAATTTGAATTAAAGGTTCTATAGCCACACATAATCAAATATGTTATGAAAATCCTACCACTCTGCCTTCTTAAATAAATGATATTATTTCTCAAAATCTGAGAAAATTTACAAAATTATAAAGATGTACGAAATATTGGTGTTCACAAATGTCTCTTGCACTCTTGCTTAAAGACAATATTAGTGATACACCCGAAAGAAGTCAAAATATTGAAAATAGCAGGGAATAGTTAAAAGGTCAAGGTTATGTCTGTAGAAACCCATAAGTTGTTTCTTGCAACTGGAAAAATTCACAGAAAAGGAAGAAAATAGCAGTGCTCAAAGATATGAATCTACATTCACTTACGTGTTGTAGAAGGTCTGTACGGACAGCAATGAGAAAATATCTTAATTTCTATCCTCATAGGTTGCTGTCAGTATAACAACGTGTAGGGTATTGTTATGATAGCACGATACGTGTTACAGACATGCCCCCCCCCAAAAATCTTATTTTTAATGATTTTTTCGATTTCTGATTTAGCAATACTGATAGTGCCTTAATACAACGTAGCAAATGGAACCAAATGGCCAACTACCATACCACGGTTATCTAGCAGATGAAACTTTATGGTTGGTATTTGTTATACCACTAAGAAGAGAGGAGTGTAAAGCCAATCAGAATTGATGTTGCCCAAAAAGTAACTCAGATCTGGGAAAACGATCTTTTTGACCCTGGAATTTTTAAAGTATGTGATAACAATCCCTAGTAGGTGAAGTGTAGGGTGGGCAGAGGGCATTGTAAGGGATCATTGGCGTAAATTTCTTTTTGACATTGGGGGGATGGGTTGAGGAAAATTTATGAAAGACAAGGGTTGCTGAAAACTCCATTAATTGTTCATTGGGCGCGGAGAAGCGGCTACAAATTTTGCCATCTAGAAGCTGAAATTCTTAAAAGTAATTTATTAGAACAAAATGCACGCGAAAGTGAGCTGAAAAATTACCATTTTAAAACTATTATGGTAAATATGGAGGTTATTTTTGGCAAAAAACACAGAATGAACAGGCATCAACATTGGTATTGACCATCCCCCCCCCCCAGTCAAAATATTGGGGCTATCTCCCGATCCCCCCCATCCCCCCGGATTTACGCCTATGTAAGGGATTGACTTTGGGCATGTTAGGCTCTGGTTGCCCTGTTAGTTGTGATTAGATTTATTTGCCAGTGATCTGACTGCCTGTATGCTGTGGGTTTGGATTTTTATCATTAACCCCCCCCCCCCCCCCCCCCCGGGTATACCAGCCGATTTATTGTTTATACATTGGGTTTTATGACGGTATTTAAGCCAATCAGGGAAATTATAAGCTAAAGGTTTGGAGAGATATAGAGAGTCTATTTTGATTGGTTACTCAGAAGTGATCATGTTATATCAGTAATGAGCTAATCAGAGAGAATGAGCTAATCAGAGATACTTTAAGAAAGGTGGTCAGACCCAGGGGTTAAAAAGTACACAGTTGTTTGTCCTTTGATTGCACTGTGTTAAGTTTTCATCCATATTGTAAAGATAATCAAATTACTTGCTACAAAGATCATAGATGTGGTAGAAATACTGTTTTATACTCTGTTTGTGATCTGATTTTATCAGTACATCCAACCTGTACTTGTCATCAATCCTATAGCGTGTTCAATATAAGATGAAAATGACCTTTACACAACGTACATTTGTAAATAAACATAAGAGAGACTAGGTTATAAGCATCCACAGA
This sequence comes from Ophioderma brevispina, assembly GCA_023653785.1. Lineage (NCBI taxonomy): Eukaryota > Metazoa > Echinodermata > Ophiuroidea > Amphilepidida > Ophiodermatidae > Ophioderma > Ophioderma brevispina. Next base: position 15,633 of record JAMKCH010019192.1, on the reverse strand, counting down.
GGAAAATATACTTTATTAGTTGCTATAGTGTATTTTGGCAACTTGGAGCCTCTTCCAACAAAATGTGTAGAATATAAGTGGCAAAAGAATGGGGCATAGTCCACCTTATACTGAACAGGTTATCGGACTTAATCACAACAGCATCCTACACTACGGCAAAATGGTGTTGTCACTAGCACAAATGTATTATATTTTTACACGTTTGTGAATTCTGTATTCTGGCCGTGTACATAGTAAAGTTGCAAGATGCACAAACAAAACTGCCTCTACTGTTGATATTTAGAATAAATTTTCTTAACTTTTCATACTTGGTGGACATGCCATGATTAGTCAGTAATCTGGAATTGTATAGGAATTGATACGCTGTTAAATAAGCCTCCTTATTAACATTCCAGACTAAGTGAGAAAATAAAAATGGTGGCATTGTTTATGACTATAGAATGTGTTTTCACGCTGTCAACAGTGTATTATAAGTTTTCATTTTGAAAAACACTGTGGGCTTTTAACTATATGTATTAGACGCAAAAAACCTATACTTTTTTCTGTATCGAATATTTAAGAGGTCTTTGTACGTATAGGTTGTTGCCATATGAATAGATGGTTGAGTCATTCAAAAGGAATTAAAGGTTGTCACACTCTATTGAGGTTAATGTCATGCGTGAGGCGTTTAATAATAATATAAGGGGTGTTTATTTGTTTACTTGGAACATGGAATTTTTGTGATCTGTATCATAACAACGGGGATGTAAGACTCTGGAAATTCTGGATTTCCAGAAATTTTGGCCATAATAAAAAAAATCTGGAAATTAATTTTGTTTTTAAATTATGAACTTGGGTATGTTATTTCAGCATAAAAAGCATACCCACATTTTTTGGTAGGGATATACCCCTTTAACTCCTTCTGTAGCCTTTTTTTAGATTCCCGCATAAACGTTTAGCATCGCGGGCAAGCATTTGGGCCAACAACGGGGCAAGGGCCGGATTCATTTTCAGGAATTAATGATATGCCCACTCACATCCTGAAACTAGAATCAGTTTTGCAAACAAGACACACATCACATATGAAGTCTAAACTCGCTATGTCTATCAACAGAATTTCAAGTAGTTTAAATCTCCTCTTTTGATGAACAATATGAGAATATATTAGACAGTCTTGTACATGGTTACCACAAAGTGGGGAAAGTCATGGAATATTAAAGGGCATGGTCTGATCACTAATAAGCCTCATCCCCAGAATCCAGATTTTACCGGAGGTGGTCAAAATTTTGGTATCTGAAGAAAGCTACTATTTCCTTATTTACCCTGTGAAATCTTAGGGCGAAAGGATGGTCGGTTTGGAAGTAGTCAGCGAAAATGTGCTCCATTTTCGTCAATCAATATTATTTTACAGAGTACTCATTGGGATTTAGCTTGCGTCGAAACTGGTTGAAATACCGGCTCGAAACTTTACAGATGGGGGTTGGGGCGGAAGGCCATTCTATCAAGATCGGGTCATCCCCCTTTAAAAGTGGACACAAAGTAATGGAATTTTTATTTTGGTCATGGAAATTCTAGTGCTCAAAGTCATGGAAACTCATGGAAACTTTGGTTTTAGAGAGGGAAAATGAGGAAAAACAGATGAAAAGAGAAAAGAAAGAAGGAACTGAATGTTTGTTTTAGTTTGCAGCCTTGCAGGTTGTTTCATTATTATTTGTGACTTGATCAAGCAAAATATGACAATTGTACTGTCAGGAAAAGTTAATTCATGATAAATTGTTTTTATTAATTTGATTCAAAATTCCATCAAAATGTGACATAGGATTGCCCAGTTATACTTTCTACACTAAGTTTTAAGGATAAATAAAAATAATGCTGAAAAAAAATCTGTCAACATTATCCTTATTTGCCTTCTCTGAGCTAGTGAGACTACCATACTATGATCCTAGTCTTAAGTAACGGGAAACCTTGGTCAATTAAACACTGCTGGAGGTGAGGAGAGGGGAAGTAATCAAAGAGAAAACAAAGAAAGCTGGAGGTATAAATTTCAACAAGATGCTTTCATTTGGCAGAGTAGTGTAGTTTAGGACCCTCTTGGTTTACTGTTAAATTGCCCCTGTGGTTACTACTGGGTTAAATGCCTACTAATTTTCCGTGCCTAAAATCGACCACTCCCCTTCAATCAGAAAACGGCCCTCTCTTCTATTTTAACATTTTTTTTTAAAAATATTTCGGTTTTTTTGTTTTTTTGTTAAAAATGTTCCAAAACATTAACTTTCCAGCTTAGCTACAAACCAGATACACAATTTGGTCGAGGCCTGTACACATAGTATAGTGTTAAACAATGTATAATGCGGATCCAGGCAATTGTTAAAACTAAAATAGCAGGATCTATTAAAGGCTGAATCAGAGATTTCCCCATGAGGGCCACTGCAATTTTCAAACCAATTGGTTTTTTTTTAATTGATTTATTTAAATTCTTGTACATATACTAATCGCTGTGTGACATAAAATAGATCAAATCGAAGCCTTCATATAGAAATCAAACTTTGTTATAAATTCGGGATCCTGGACTTTTGTGAGTAACGGTATCCTAGGCACTGTTATAACTGTTGTCTTAAATGTTACATGCATGAAAACGAAAAATTCAGGATTATCCTCTAACTTTGGAATTAAGTATTTTAGTTGAATATCTTTAGTCTAGTTGACTATGTTTACTTTCTACACAAAAAAATATTATATTTCAAAATCTTTGAGTCGGCCTTAAGTGTTTTTTTTGTGCATAAATTAAATGCTTGTTTACATTAAAACAACAAATCTGATCAAAGTGAAACTATAAGTGCTTGATTAAACTATCAGTGACTAACGAATTCAAACTCCAACTATGAATGATGAAATACAGGGACCAAAAGGGAATATGGGTGGCCTGTTTGTGTAAACATTTTCAGGAAGTGAGCAGATCGACCCCAGTTGGAGAGAGAGGGGGAAGAGTTAAAATTATCCTTTTGTCACTGGCGTAAGAAGCAGTAGGGGATTTTTAGTTAGTGCACAGTCTGTATGTGGTGTGTGAAGTCATAGATTATTAATAAAGGGTAGATGCTGTACGCCCACCTTGAAGAATAGGCGGCCATCATAACCATGTTTTTTGTGAAAATTATAATTTCATTACAGCCATCCTTCGATAATCGCACGCAGCTGTACCTGTTTGCCTGGAAACGTACAAAATCGTTCATGCAAATGCATGAATATAATGAATAAATTGCTACACCTTTAATATGTGAATAATCTTGGTACAGCCCGCTAAGTAATTATGAAATAAGTACGCACTGCAGGAAAAGATGGTTTACAACAGCGTTTGACCTAGCGTTTGCCATCTAGTGTTATGGGGCCCAGTACAACAAACATTATCTGCCTATTTGAACACCTGTTCTTTTATTCGCCTCTCTTGTATCCGTCATATCTTTGCCCCGCCTTACCTACAGCAATGAATTTGCTCTTTAAAATATCTTCTTGACCCTACATCGACACTGTCCATTTTTTTGGCAATTAGATTTGAAATTACCCCTTTTTTTTCTAGAAATCCTGAGCCCCGCAGAATCGGTGTTTCAAGGCGTTCACTATGTCGCCGGATCATACCGGCAAGACGCGTTCTCATCTTTTTAAAATAAGTTAATATGACATGAATACGCACAACTTAATTACACCAAAAGCAAATCTCTATGACAACTACCCGCACAAAACTACACAATTACGCTCAATTCTCGTTTTTATAGGAACTATAGCGGTGTTGCACTTTTCGCGGTGAAGGGATTTTGTACTGTGCTCCGTTCCCTTAGAATGCACTTGGACTTTTTTCACAATCAACACAATGGACTCTTAATTATGCGAACAATCATTGAGTTTATCTACCAAATTTCGCGTCTATTAAAGGAATCCTGTTTCAGATTCATAGCAATTTTTTCAATTCGGGGTCCATTTCCGATTTTCCTCCATTTTTTCCACTTTAAACGCAATCTGTGTATGCCATCAGAGTTTCCCTCACATTACAAGAATCAACGAGTACAAGCTCTCAGTATAGAAAACTAGGTTGAATGAACACTTTTTGTGATTCTTTTTATTCCCGTAGCATAAACTTGCAATCAATTTGCTTTGATTTATTCTATAATTTAATAATCAAAGCCTCAAAAGAGTATTTCAAAGTATAATCATAGAGGCTACTTGCTCGTAACAAATAAGCAAGATAATTTCAAGGGGGGGTGAGTGCAATAGGGTACTGCGTGATATAGACCAGGATTATTTACTTTACATGTTAACTGAACATATTTTTGAGAGTTTCCCCCCCCCCCCCCGCCCCGCCCGCCAGGAGATTGTGCCAAATAGGCCTAACTGTAAAAATGACCCGGTCCTGTTTTGTTTTTTTTTATGAGAAAAGTCGGGATTTGACACTCAATTCAAAAGATACAATCGCTCCACAACAAATAGCATTTTCATGATATTAAACATCTCCATAACTCTTGGGGCTTTATTTTTAATAAATGATTCAATTTGAAAAAACTTAAGTAGCGATAAAACATTTTAAATGCGCCAACAAGGTGCTTGGGAAGGAGGAAAATTGCAGAACGCCCAGCTCTCGCAGCACAACTAGCGTTTTGGTTCCAAGTCGCCGTTTGCGCTCCATCTCTCTCAACGCGTTGAAGTGACGCGTAGAAAGCAAACGGTTTCACCGCGGGCATTAAAAGGGGGCACAGTACCAAATGATCTGCCCTTGCAAACACATGCTTTATATTTCGCTCTCTGTATCCGTCATATCTTTGCCCCTTGCCTTGCTAGAGCAATGAAATTTGCAGGAGAAAATTTTTGAATCTATTACTCTCTTTAAAATATCTTCTTTTGAAGCGAGATTGACAATGTCAGTTCTTTTGCAAATTAGATTTGAAAATACACCCTGTTTTTTTTTCTGATCCTGAGCCCCCCGCAGAATCGGTGTTTCAAGGTGGTTCACTCAATTATGTCGCCGATCATAAATCCGCCACGACGCTTTTCTCATACCATTTTTAAAATAAGTTAAATATGAAGCACTCGCACATGAATGACACCAAAAGCAAATCTCTATGACAAATATCCCCGCCAACAAACCTACACAAATTACGCTCAATTCTAGGCTCTATAGGAACTATAGCAGTGTTGCCTTTTCGCGCGGGGTTTTTTTGTACTGTGCTCCCTGATTGAGTCCTGTGGTGTGTGTTCAAGTTTGGTTAGGTTTTTCGTTTTTTTTCACTCTCCTAAAAAGTTCAAAAGTTTAACAAAACTCAGACTTTGGGGTAAGGTGCAATAGGGGTCCCTCATGTGTGGATGCTGCCCAAAGTCATAGGACCCATGTCAAAGGTCATCCTGAGGTCTGGCCATCTACCACTTGCCAGGTGATACAAAGTGTTCTTGCAGTATTGTTGTTATAAGAAGGATAAAATAAGGCTTTCTGAAGCATTGAGTTTGATTTCTGACTAAAGTGATTTGTTTTTATCAACATAGAAGGTTAATCTCAAATGGGAACAATCTCATTTTTATGGAAACGGGGATTTTGGGTCGGTAAGAGTATCTATTGGCAAAATGTGGAAGTTGAGTGTCTCCCCCCCCGCCCACTACCGATATCATGTGTCATATGAGGAATGAAATGAGATTTTTTGTTTGGCTGCTTTAGATGTGTCTAATATATGGGCAATCCAATATTTTAAGTGGTGGATACTGTCAATATATCCAAACAAGTGAAATATTGGTGCTCATCCATTACGACACCAGGAGAGGCCAACAAAAAAAATCTTATCTTTATTTTCATTCTTAATTTATTCGAATGTGTCATTTTTTTTTTTAAAAAAATCGACAAAACTGAAGAAATTAAAAAAAGAAAAAAATAAATCCTTTTTTCATTTCATAAAGTGCTCCCCTCCTGAAAGAGCCAATCATCCATGTGTTGATCATCACTCTGGCCATAAAATGGTAACAAAACTAACATGCATTACAAAAGTATAAACACACAGTTTACATGTGCAATATCCTACCATACCCTGTAACAACTGTAATGCTGCATTCATTACCACAATATTACCCGTCATGAATGGGCGGAGCTTTGATCTAAACCAGGGTTCTCTCATTGGGCGGCCCGCTGCCACTCCAGCCCTCCACACATTGATGTTTGGCCCCGATTTGCTCTCTAAAATAAAGGGACCCAAATTTCCGGCAGTGTATTTGGGCCTCAAGTAGGGAACTTTCAAACGTGTTTGACATTCTCTGATTCTCTGGCCTTCAGCTATTATAATTGAGAACCGCTGATCGAAACCCATTTAATTTCTAAAAAAAAATGCCACTAAATGAAATATAGGATATTTAGCAGAGAATTTGCTTTTGCAAAATCTTAAACCCTGAAAGAATCTCTTGGATTGATGTTTTTGTTTTTAGTTAATTAGTCTTAAGACCACGATATACTCAGCAAGCGATTCTGCTCCGAGCATGTTTGCAACACTTTAATCGGTGGGTAAAATCTGGTATTGCGGCACGACAATCACTCATTGCGACTAGGAAAATATATCTTGGGCTTTATCGAGTATTTGTAAATAACAAGTGTCATACAATTTTTGAGTTGGTTAAAGACTCTTGTTGATATTGCTCATATGGTGGGAGAGGGATACTCCAGTTATTCTTCAGAATTGGACCTAGAAGTCGCTCAAAACACAACACCTAATGAGTGCTTCTCCATTTCCCATGAGTTGTTTTTGATATGGTGATGGTAGCATAATGAGGATTTTACTGCATCTCCACTTTAACATTTCTTGGAGGTAAAGATACTGCTGAGTAATAGGCTAAGTATCATAGCAGTTTGAACAAAGATTGTAGGTAAACAAAAAATACGGGACTAAACACCAGGATTCAAGAATAGTTTGGTCTATTTTTTGTGTATCTGCAAGAGGAGACCACAGGAATTGTTTTGGTGGTAGGTGTGTATGTGGTTAAAAAGGTTAACCCAAGGGTCCGTATGACCAAAAAAGCTAGGACCAGGTTTAACGTAGTATATTGCTCAGGGACACATTTGCTTCTAGTATTGCATAATTTGTGGATGAGCAACCAAACAAACTTCTTTACAATCATTAGACCAATTGAAAAAGCGCGCCACTGTTAATATAATTAACCTTGTTGGGTCACCTTATAGCGACTAAACCAAAGCACAGAAAGCTTGCACGTGAGTCCAAATTATCCAATTACATTTCATTCCCATTGTGCTCATAATAATTTCATACGACCTTATACAATTGGGTTGCAATAGATCAAAGTCCATATTACCGAAAATGTCAGGGCTTAGTTTGACCTCGTCTTAATAATACGGACATGCGGATTGACACAATGCAAAACCAACAATTCTTCAAACATTTCCATCCATTACATCGTTCCATTATACCGTTTGTAGTTTCTATCGTTCGTGTTTTACATTCCATTCACATGGACTGTCGCAACTCGTGTCACGGCGCAGCGGATTTCCACTGATTGTAATGCACGGCCCGTGAAGTAATTGGTTGGAAAATCACACGACATGCATGGTGCAGGGTGGTCGTGTGGTGGTGACCGTCTTAATTAGCACGACGTGCCTCGTTTTGTTGGTGTTTGAGGATTCTTTGTGAGGTAAAATACCTCGACTAGGATCAGTTTAACTCACGAAAATTTTCTTTAAACATTTAGACAATTAAACGGAAATCTACAGCCTTAGTCTGCACCAAAACAAAACCTAAATAACAAGGCGAACTTGTAATTACGCGATGCGTAAAAAAATATGTCCCCGCCGAATGTGCGATCATAACAGGCGATAATGCCCTACAACACCCCTCCACAACTCCCAAACACCCGCAAAACTCACCAACCCCTTCACAACACTCTGCAACACCCACCCCCCCCACCCCCCTCAACACCCCAATCCCGCAACCCCAAAACACTAAAACACGCTTCCCATTCCACAATTAACCAACGAAAAACACGCCACTCCCCTCCCACAAACACCCTAACTCCCTCCCCAACACTCACCACCCCCTCCCCATTCAGACCTCCCCAGCACAACGCAAACACCATGCAACAACCCCCTCGCCAAAACCCTGCCAAACCCCACCCAATCCCAATACTAACCCCCTGACCCAACCCCCCACCTCCCCTATGGCTAGTAGTCTCATGTAGGAAGGAATTTTGCCTATCCGACGTACGTTTCAGAGATACAGCAATTAACGCATATTTAATTAGCTATTGGCATACCTTAGCCACATATCACTCCCAACATCCACCCCCTCACCTTGGCATAGTAGTTCTCATGTAGCAAAGGAATTTGGCCTGATCCAACGTACCGTTTCAGAAGATATAAGCAATTACGCTTATTTAATTAGCATTTGCATTCCCCTAAGCCGCAGTATTCACGTACTTTCAAATGCAAAAAAAAGATGGGGCCCAGGATAGGATGTCATGCAGCACAGGAATGTTGAGTATCCAATGTTGTGTCAAAAATATAGCAATTCGCTGATTTTTGCATTATTAATTAGCTCATTTACATACTAAAACTTTGACCAAAATCTAATCATGTCGAGAACTCTTCAGCTCCCTTCCTTCCACCAAGGGACATCATTATACGCCTTACAGAACTCAGAAAAATTGTAAACAGGCCTTGCAGGGTAAATTTCATAAATTATGCAAATAGATACTATTAGCAATTTTATGCCAAAAATCTAATCAGGTCGAGAACTCATCAACCCGCTCTGTCAACCAAGTTACATCATTGTTGCCCTTACGGAATCCAGATAAATCTATATACCACCCCCCCCCCCCCCCCCCCATGGTTAACCTTACACAGACGACGAACGGACGCTGCTCATTTTATAGTCCCCGTTCTGACCTCGTCGGCGGGACAAAAAAAATACATCGCTCCTCAGACCACTAGTGTTGCCTGTCATTGCGGTTTATGGAAATGATAGGCCTCATAGGAAACTTTGACCTCAAACAAATGAGTTTCTGTAATATCCATAAACAAGTTTGGTTCAATTGAGGTTAATTTACATTTAGCCGTTACAAAGTGACCCCCACATGACGGACCCCCTGTTGCACCGATGACTCAAGTTTGGTTGAAATAAAAGTATGTGGATAGTACAGCGACATCACCAAACAACAGTGGACAAAGTGCTTCCTATGGTAAAGACCAAAGTTTTCCATGTCGAAAGCAGCATTTCATAAAACCATTGCTGTCACTCAAATATGAACAGGCAATATGGCCATGTTTGTTTTTCTGTAAAATGGGAACCGTTGGTCTCTACATGCGTCTTGTCCTGCTGAGGTAGGCAACACAAAACCAGTACAGAAACTAGTACATTTGCCAAATACAATACAACCATACCAGGTTGCACACCAAACAAAGACATATGAGTCACAGAGTTTGCATTAAAATAGCCTTTTAGTGAAATTTCCCTCCTATCATGGCAGTAAATGGTTGTCCTTATACAAAGTAAGTTGGCAAGTCGAAGACTAAAATTTATGTATACAGAAAATGAGCATTAACATCAAAAAACCCGCATGGAATCGTAACAGACCATGTTAATGTTGTGTGCATCATAGTACAATTAGCAGATTATAATCGACCCACGGTTAAAAGAAACACGACAAACTGTTCATTTGGTGATTAATGGGCACTGTGCATTAACATTAAGCAGTGCTTTTGTAATATTTCTGCCTTTTAGTGAAAATTCTATACTTATGGGAACACAGTACGTATACCACCACATAGCCCTTAAAGAACTTTGCACCCTGGTTAGCATATTATCACAATTTAGAGTTCAAAGTTCCAAATAGTAACATGGTATATTGATTAGAACTGTGTCTGCAGGCGAGTGAATCATATGTATGATTTGTTTAGTACTCAACAAAATTATTATATACCAAGATATACATATTCATGTAACATTGAATGATGCCACTCGACCACATAAAAGAATGTACTTAAAAAATTATCTCTATACAATTTGGTATAGATCATTGATTTTGAACAAAAAATTAGTGTTAAAACTTATCGATTTGATCTCAAAATTTGGGAGTCACGTGTTTCTCATAAGTGATTTGTTTGTTTTTTTTCGCCAAGATAAAACAACCCTGTCCTGTTTTGCAGACGGGGACGCTTATTACATGTGAATTAGTTTACATGGTAATCAAAACAATACACTTGTAAGAAAAAACAAATCATTCCAAAAATTCATTCTCAGATCCACTCCACCCACTCTTTAACGTGTGGCATGTAGAAACGCAAACATCCACACACAGCAATTGTTCTTGTTTAACATCTTACTCCAACTGAAATCTAACCTTTTCATAACTAGCGGCAATTTCAGCACTTTGCATTAACATAATAAAGTAATTAATTTTGGTACATGTTCACATGGCCCATTAATATGAGTTATGGTCTGTATACATTGGTGCTTTAGTTACATATGGTTAAATTGTCGCTCTGCTAGTTAAACGCAGGATGCATATTAATCCTCGTCAAGCAAATTTTATCAGTGCTATCCTATAGGCTAATGTATTGCACGCACACCATAACATTCAATATAAATTGCAGAACAAAAAATGATTACATGTAATAAGGCAATGTGATAACTAAAGACCAATATTGATGATGTACAGAGAATGACTTTCAATCTACATCTTGGAGATGATATTCTACGAAATCCCACTTGCGTAAATAATGACTCCCTGACGTTTGTTAAATAGTTCCGTAATAAAAAGAGATCTGCACACAATTTTGAAGATACAACTTGTCACCTCATGACTGAAAAAAATTATCTCCATTGATGGATAAAACATTTTAGATAAGATTGATGCTATAAGAAAGTTGCACTCTGACAAAGGAGCAACATATACACTGTGCCTATACTCTCTTCGATCTCATATTCGAAGGTTACGTCACTGCACGTGTTAGTTTTCTTGCCCTAGAAACGTGTGTGATGACCTCAGAATTGCAGCATTTACACATGCGAATAAAGGTAGTAAAATTGAAACGCTAGAGCGTATGCAGAGTCGTGTCATGACGTTGCCCTCTAAATCAAGATCAAAGTATAGGGCAAGCTGAATTGCTTTACTCCAGCTACAGTTAAATGCTCACTAACAAGTGGTGTGGTACACGGCAAAGTTGTGAAACTTTCAAAATACCATCTATATTCCATTCAACTGTGGATAATTACTATGCATATTTGAGATAGGGGTTAAGCATCCATGTTTCCTCATGCAATAGAGCAGCCATTCATCATTACTATTTTACTTTGAATAGATCATCAATTCACACTCAAAAGTTTTATCTACTTATCAGAAGACAATGCAAGAATCAGAGCGAGACTAGAACCCACAACAGTGCAACACACAATCCGAGCGAGTTGCAGGCCATTCTTCGTTTACTTCAATACAGTAACAGAATAAACCACATACATGTAACATAATTACAGCTGCCACTATGAGACAAGGGAAACATGTTTCACGAGCACTGTTGGATGACAATGTCTAAATTGCCAATTACCACACCAATTTTTTTATCCCTTTCCACCAATGAGGCTGCCAGCTTGTGCTAAACAAAATCATGTGCATCTTACAAAGTGACTATTTGGAAATCGTCCAGAAATATGATAATACACAAGTGAGACTATTTCATATATTATTTTTTTGTTTTAACTATACCAGTTATAGTTATACAGGGAGTAATTAAAAAATAAGAATTGTTATCTGTTAAATTGGAGCTCAAAATGATCATCAGTGCTTATTAAGATCCTCTATAACTACCCACAAATTTGGGTATGACTAATACCAGTAAGCTCCAATGCATCAAATAATTCAAATTGGCATCTTGTTAACTACCAACTCTAGTGAGGAATCACCTTTGGCTTAATTTTTTTAACATTGCTTTTTGTAATGTATGGACTTGCCTTCTCCTAAAAGATGTGGAATTGTGGGTGTACTTAAAATACACCTTTGAATGACAATAGGTCAATTAAAACCAAGTTATTAAACATTCATAGGTGAAAAATGGCAATTTTCAAATATTCTACTACCACCTCCAAGTGTATATAGCCAGCCATTCACTGTACCCAACAAACAGCCTGTCAAATATATAATTGATCAAAAATGGTAAACTGAATAGAACAAGGATACACTGAAAAATGTTGAACATTTGAAACTTCATAACATACATAATGAATGTGATTTTTTGTGATGGAATGACAACGCTTGATTACTAGCATTGCCATACAATACACAGACGATTTTGGTAAATTAGCAAAAAGTTCTGCTTGGTATTCTTGGTGCTCTATCAAAACGTTCTTTCCTAGTCCCAAATTATGATAAAAAAGACTGTTTTGGATAGTTCTTGTGAATTTAAATGCAAAAATCCTATTCAAATTCAGTATTGTTTCCTACATCTTAATAGAAATTCATCTCTCAAAATCTTATGCCAACTGATTTGTGTTTCAAAGCAATACCAAAAAATAGTTTTGATATTATTTCCCCCTTCATATCCCCAAATCTATTAAATTTAAGACAAAACAACATTGTGGCTTTGAGACTGGGATTACAGCTGCTAATCATGTCCTAAGTAGTCCGTGATGGTTGCAAACGTATTCTGACCAAGAGGCAACATACCAACCAAAAAGGTATGATATGCATAATCAACCAATTTTTTACCACTCCCACTCATTTTTTACTTTCAATTTGACTTATCCTGGTACGGTGGACAGGTTCACATAATGGGATTGGTATCAAAAGTTTCATGGATAGGACTAGGAAAATTGCACCTTTAAAATACTTGATCCCATGGTAACACCCTGAAAACACACATTTGCCAATTTCACTATGGTAACCATGAGTTCTAATTAGTATATGCGTAGATCCTAAATGTTAATGAAAAATTAATCTCGAGAAACCACACACTGTGGTTGAACTATAAAAAGTCTGTTAAGATGTTTATCTGTTTTACACAAAAATTGGGCCTGTGACTATATTAATTTAATAACATTTAACATCAAGGCATGTGTTACCAAATTGCATACAGGAAACCTATGAAGTTTAGACTATTCATATAATAAAACCAGTTAAAACACATGGCAACACTTTTCTTGAATTCTTTCAAAAATTACATGGTACAAGAGCTCAACCCAATCAACATTTGCTGTATGTCACACGGAGGAACCCATCACTAGTGGGAATAATGACACTCCTAGTTTTACCCCACAAGCAAGTAATTCTGTTGGATGGTAAAAGGTATCATCTACATTTCAAAATATGTATCCAGCAGTTTACAAATATTACAAGATCAGTTGCACAGCATGCAGACATTAACACCCAGATAAAATAAAATACAAACACAGTTGATCTTTCTGCAGAGATTGTGAGATTTGCATGCAAGACTGTCTCTTGTTGCTTTACATTGACTGAAGCTTTGGTATCATAGTGATCAACCGTTTCATGGCTTGAACAGAATAAGCCAATTATTCTTTCATAATGACATTTTTAACCAACTTTAATCTGGTCCGCGACATGCTTGAGAAACAGAGTGACTATGTCGCCTTCCAGGACTGGTAATATACCAGTATGGTCCGATTATTAAATGCAGAGTTGTAGTGAGTACATACAATACTCAAAATCTGCCAAAACAGTTAGCAGCACTGGTGAATCACAATCTATACCACCCAAAACGTGTGATAGCTTTGAACGAATGAAATGATACTACATTTGTAAACAAAATTTCTCAGCCTGACTTCCTTTGGAAATGGGATTTAAACATTGTCAAGTCACTGTTCTCGTGGGTCAAATAAACCAATATTGACAGATTCCTGTCTCAGCAGAATTTCTGGTCACCAAAGCCCTTATGAAGCTGTGTTAGTATTTACCTTAGGTTTCGATGTTAGTCGAATTGCCAAGGATCACAAGATAAAGACAAAATTGTGAGAGTACGTCTTGACTCGTCTTGAAAGCAAGGCAAAATACATCACTATACTGATCAAGATGCCCATGTGAAATCTAACCATTGATTTGAAAACTTGAAGGCACAGGGTGTGGGTTCATTCCGATCACAAAATTCCATGTGTCTAGCTCTCTCATCTCAAACCACAGTTTCTCTTCCACTTTGGTTTTAATGTGTACAATTTGGAACTTGCACTTCTAGTGCAATGGTAATGACTATTATACATAGCCAATAACAAAAAAATTGTACGCATGATGAGAGTGCACAGTCCAAGGCATGATTCAATTCCCTCACCTAAATAAAATGATCTTTGGCATCCAGTGAACTGATACACATACATTTACTTCAAGATTTACCAGAAGCTGTCATTATTATAAATATTTTAATTTGACAAATTTTCAGGAACAAACAGAGCAGGACATCTTTATTGAGTATCGCATTGTGAAATTAACCACAGCCAAAAATTCAGCATTCTTTTCTCAGCAAATATACTTCGCAATTCAACCCCATGCCCTGGACTGTGAAAAGACGTGCAAAAATGGAATTCAGGTCAGAATATAGTATGCACCATATAAATTTTTGAGTACACTTCCACGCCTAACTAGCCCTAAAAAATTCTACCTCTAACAGGTAATAATATTGGAAGCTTGACATCGGGTACAAAATGTGGGTATGCCAATTTGTGGTGTCAATCTCATCACTCAACAATAGCTTTGTCTATACTCGATTCATCTGATATGTGACCCCATACCATTCTTGCGGAGGTGAACAATTCAATGAGGCGCAGGGACTTCTGTTAATCATGTTATTGTGAGCAATGTTAAGACCTGAAATACACTATAGTGCGTTTCCATGAAATTGTATTCAGTGGCAGGTGAGTGAGTTATATGACTGTAGTGTGCTCCAAGATAATCCGGTGTGGCACATGCATTTGAATTCTTTCATTTTCCCGGTAGAGCTAGGTTGATCCCTCTCCGACTTAATTGAATAGGTCCAAACTCCAGGGGGACGAACGTATCAACGCGAATCGACTATAATTATCCATCTGAAAAGTATAGTGAAAAGGCTCACACCATAAGCTCACTGAACTCTTATAGCCTTCACTAAAAGATGGTTATCCACTGATTTCAAATATTTGTACAATTATATTTGCGAAATTAAATTAGTGATCTTGACAACACACATTGGCATACATACTATTTCCGTTACTTGTCCTAATTGAATGAAAAATAGCCAAATACTACAACTTTTTTCAGATTAATTGCATCATTTCTACGGACAGCTAAATACAAGAAATATAAAACTCTAATATTCTCTCTCTACACGTAATATTTATAAGCAAGCTTGCACCTAGAACTTCAATTCATATCGCTAAACAGCAAATCATAAAACTCCATCATCTACATAATGTACAATTAATAATAATAATAATAGTGATAATAATAAACTTCTACAAATTAAAACTGCAAATATCGACACAAATTAAAATTAAAACTGAAGAAACAAAAAAAAACCTACTTAAATGAAGACTGGTGTTGTTTTTGCTTTCAGCAGATAAGATATAAATACATCCATTGGAATAATATTTAATGTGCGAAAACAGTTGATAAAATGTTACAATACAATGTCAAACAATGTGAAAAATC
>JAMKCH010019191.1:0-60224 GCA_023653785.1 Ophioderma brevispina | reverse complement strand
TTCAATTGTCCAATGGAGGTGAACTGAAAAGCCAAAAGCAATTGGCTGTACTAGATACGTCACAAGCAGGAGGTTCATTGTGAGAAGTCATGTGCTCTCCAGGTGCTCTCAAAATGACCCGCGACGTCGCGCGCTTATTTTAGGAATAATACCAATGGATTTGATCACGCCATATTAAGCATAAATTCATAGATGTTTCATGTACAAAACAAACTCCTGCCCTGTCCCATGTTCATGATGATGTCCTTATGAACCGGGAAAGGAAATCCCCATGTGCGCATCAGTTACCTTTGCGGGGTTGATCCATTCTAAACACAAGCCAGAAGTTAGCACAAATGTTAATCTTGATCAATTACCGGGGTCAAAGCACAGAGGGCATAGCCGGGGCGGTGGGAGGTAGGGTTGCGGTCAAGAATCCCAATTTTAGAATCGTCATTGGTTTAACACGTAGGCCTAAACACAAAATATTACAAAAAAAGTCCAATTTTTTTTTGTGTGTTTCGAAAGTAATATGTTTCTTATTCCCAAAACTGCTGAAGAACAACAAACACTGTAAGGGTATTTCGATTATGAATAACGGACAAGGTAATCTATTTTGATGCTTTATGACTTGCTGTATTATTTGAGGCTTGGCCGACCATCGTCTGGCGGAACATGGCAATCTGATGGTAAACGGATCAAGATTCAAATTCTGCAAATTCCGCGGTTTTGTTTGTTTACCACTGACCTCTACAGTGGGGTTTACACGTCACATTGGCACAGAGTTCGTTAGTATGACAATGCAATTATGCCATCGCAATGAATGGTACAATAAACCGCGATGATATGCAGTGTAATTGGTTCGTGATCATGATGTGAAATCAATGAAGGATGAAGAGCATGAGAGTTAGAGTAATAAATCATAATGATTCCACCTTGTCATTAATTTTTCACACAAACCGGGTATCCCGTGTGGAGATTTGAGCCCGGTGTTAAAAGCAGAGATAGTACGGTGGTAGGAGCCATAGTCCGGGTCTCCAGAGACGATAACGGAATAAGCGTGGAAACTTAATGTTGCTTAAAGAGTCAACTGAATCGATTGCACTATTGTCCACCATTGTTCTCGGACACGATGAGTACGCCGGAAATGGTTACTTCGACACCTGTGTCGGGACCCGGACATCGCGGGCGGGTACCAGGGATTCAGTCACAGCCTTGTTGTGTCTGGTGGGTAAAAACTGCTTATGCATCCATCTTGTTGTGTGAATCATAGGAGGGGACGGGGGGGTTGTTGGATAGGGGGAAGGGTGGGTTGTTGGATAGGGGGAAGGGTGGGTTGTGGATAGGGGGAAGGGGGGTTGTGGATAGGGGGAAGGGTGGGTTGATTGGAGAGGGGGAAGGGTGGGTTGTTGGATAGGGGAAGTGTGGGATTGTTGGAAGGGGAAGGGTGGGTTGTGGATAGGGGGAAGAGTGGGGTTTTTTAGGGGCCCAGGTGGGGGGGTTGGGGTGGGGTGGGTACACCAGGGCGGGGCGGGGTGGGGACATCGGGTAGGGTGGGGTGGACCCAATGTGACCTTCATAACCCCCATGTGACCTCCAGGACCCCGTGTGACCTTTGTGACATCATGGGACCATGGTGACCTCAGTGACCCATGGTGACCTCTGTGACCCTGGGGACCTCATGGGACCCTGGTGACCTCAGGGGACCAGGCAACCTTCCTGTCACCTTGGTCCCATTTACAGCTCAGACCTTCATTAAAACCCCATGTGAACTTCAGGCCCGTGTGACCTTTGTTGACCTCCTGGGACCCGGGTTACCTAATGTGACCATGGTTTGACTCATGTGGACCTGGGTGACCCTTCATGTGACCTGGTGACATCATGTGACCATTGGTGACCTAATGTGACCCTGGTGACCTGGTGACCTCATGCGGGACTTTGGTGACCTCATGTGACCTTGGTGACCCTCATGGACCATTGGTGACCTTGGTGACCTAGTGACCTTGGTGACATCAGGTGACCTCATGGGACCTTGGTGACCTCACTGGACCTTGGTGACCTCATGTTGACCCTTTGGCCCCATTCACAACCCGGGACACAGACAACACCAATGGTCCAACGACCCGATGTTATGTTTTTAAATGAACAAATTCACGCATACGGTTCTCAAATAAAGTTATTTAGTATGAAACAAGGATTAGGATTAGGAATGTACAGGGTTTGTAGGCGGGTACTTTGCTTTTTTTCATGCTCACACCAATTTGAACCCAATCATACTTTATACTATTGGTTTATTCTAGTCTTGTTCAATAAGGTTCAGAAAAGTTTGATAACATTGGGGCTCAATTGCGTAGATCAGTTATACACTTTCACTAGGCACTACCCGTTTCCGGTGTAGGGGTCCGTTCCGAAGTTTCAGATGTTAATGTTCGTGCCTGAGTGGGACTAATGTGTCCAAAGCACTTGTGTAACTGCATTGAATGCAAAGATTTATGTAGGACATATGATATATGGAGTACCCACGATTGTTAGGGGGACAAACCCAAGGTAATAAATAAAACAGTACAAAAGTAAGAGGTTAGTCTTTTATTTGTGTCAAAAATCAAATAAATTGGATATGACTTCAGTTATTTCTGCAACATATCATAATGCGTTTATTCCTTTGAGGCGGATGCCACACAAATTCTAGGATAGGCACCAATAAATACAATTCTTCCAAATCAATCAAACAACATGGGACAGTCTCCATAGTTCTATGGTCATAGACCATGAAATACATTAAGAGGGGAGTTGGGAATCGGTAGGAAGAATGTTGGAATAAGTCAGGAACGGGTAGGAAATGGGGTCGATAGGGTGTTACAAATGAGTGGGGGAATGATGAGGGGTGTTGACCATTGAGAACAAGGAGGGGGGTGTAGTTAGGAATGAGGGTGTTGAGAATGGGATAGCGGATGTTTAAGGGAAGATATTGGGGAGGGAAAGGAGATATTAGGTAATGGTAGGTGGACTGTTGGGATGGGTACTAAGATGTGTTGGGGAAGGGGTAAGGGGGATGAGGGGATGGAGAGTACATGGGATGTTGGGGAGGGGTAGGGGTTGTGAGCGGGGGAGGTGGGATGTGGTTAGAGGTGTAAGGTGGGTTCCAAACATATTTTTTTGCGTGCTGGATGTAGATACCAAGATGATGTGACTTACTTAGATACATGTATGTGCTACATCAGGGTTGGCTTCAGGGGATGGCACCAAGATACAAAATCAGAATTAGAATTTTAAACAGGTTTTAAGCAATACATTGCATTAAGTTTTTTTACCTACATGAGTTAATCATTGTCATTTTTCCCCTCCTAAGCTGCCGCCACCCCTGTGCTAAAAATTGTGAGCGAGGGTTGCAGAAGGGAGGGTACATGCATCGTTGATGCTCTCGTTTTCATAATTATAGCATTTTTTGTTGGCAAAGGTAGCATTTTTTACTCTTACCCACATAGGAAACATCTTTATATATACCTTGACTAGATAAATGAGAGACGGTTCACCAAATAAATTATATGAAATCAACATTAACAATATGCTTGAAAAATGTGACAAATAACAGGATAATTGGCGGCCATTTTGAAAAACAAAATGGCTGCCAGTCTAATGTTTCCGTCTTCTAATTAGCTTTATCCTTTCAGAGAGTTGTAGGTGTTTTTATTAAAATGAAAGTTTTGGTACCCAAAATAGATTCACTAGCACATTCACAAAGCGGGGTTTTTTGATTTGAAAAAAGATACCAAAATGGCAGACATTTTGAAAACAGGATTCCACAGTCCCTTGACTCATACGGAAGGGTGGTACCCAAATAGGAGGGGAAAATTCGGTTAGGTTAAATGGAGGACGTGTCACCATAAGTAAATTTGTATGAAAACTCATCACTAAAATTACTGATGAAAATGCACAATAATATGAATGGTGCGGCATTTTGAATACAAAATGGATGGCAGTCTTAATGTTCCCTCCTCTATTCTAGCTTTATGCTTTCCAGAGAGTTGTAGGTGTTTAACAGGAAGTTTGGCACCAAAAACTAGCTTACTAGACATTCACAACTCGAGTTATGATGAAAATATAACCAAAATGGCAGCCATTTGAAAAATCAAGTATGGCAGTCCCGCTATCTGCCACCCCTGGGAATTCTCAATCAAAAACTTTCGGGTCTCTGGTACCTACTTAAGGTATCTAAATAGGTTGCGCTTTCATCATTGAAATCCCACGGGAGTCCACGTCCCCTTGACTAAGGTGCAAAAATATGCAAGGGTAGGTTACAAACAAAAAAGAAATGGCAACATTTCAGTAACTCTGAACATCCTTGCCTAACTCATGAGTACAATCTTTCAGCTTTTCCTGTTTCCAGTGGCCAATGGTATTCAGACTTCATTGCCTCAAAGTCTTCCAACTTGCTTATTGCCTAAGGAATAAACAGTTTCGCGTGGAGCATGCACAAAAGGTTAGCCATTGTTCATGACGATGGGTAAGTCTCATGCAGCCATACTGGATATAAAAGGAGCAGATTCTCTCTTCTGAGGTGCGAGGTTCAAGTGGTCCCTTTTTCACAACTACTTTCTAGTTATCTGTTCTTACACAAATGACTTACCCTTGACTTGGTCAATAATTCATCATCATTGACATCGGCATATGTAGATCTGTCATGATGTTAAACTTAAGTCTTGTCAGAGGACGACCCCCCAAAGATAAATCAACATTTTCTCAATGCCCTGAAAAATATTCAAATGTAAGCAAATATCTCAAAATCTGACACTAGCAGTTCAAGTAGCAGTTTTGCTAACAATAAGCCTTTTGAATGTTGTCTGATTTGAAACCTCTGACTAGCATTATTCTATGTACACCCCATTTGTCAAATCAAAATGCACTGCTTGTGCCACCAAAATGTACTGTTTTGTGCACAAAAATTATGTAAGCTCATAAGTTCAGAGTGATAAACCCACAAGAAAAACACTCACAAAGTGCTTGTGTGTTCTGTAGAGTTTGCTGCCATATACCAATGCAAAGATGACTCCCTTTCTATGCACGCTGTGTGACTGGTCTGTCACCTTTGTGGTATCATACAATAAGTATGGGTCCATGATATGAACCATGTATGAAACTAAACAAACTATGAACCATGTATGAAATTAAACAAACTATAATCTCATAATGCCACCTTTTTGCAGCTGAACATTTAATTATGGGGATAGGATGATACATGAATATTAGTCCGAATACAAATATTCAACTTTCAAGATCTGCATGCAAACACTAACCTGTAGTAATTTCTTTTTCCTGAATGTATGTGAAGTGGGTTTCTTCTTTCACAAAAGGAACCCATATCTTAACAACTTAAAAATTATTTTTTGTTTGTGAAGGAAACTTGAAATAGTCACAAGAATTGAACCAAATTGCCAACAACTTGTAGTGGGACCAGCAGCTGTACCTGTATTCTATTGACTTCTGTTCCTTCACCTGGCTTTTGAAATATGACAAAACATTTACAATTTATAAACATAAAACTAATTTAATTTGATGTTTAAAGGTTATTGAAAATATATTTTAATGTTCTTTATAATGGGAAAACAAAGATATTAGTGAGAAAAGTGGGAAACTGTGCTGTCATTTGTAGGTGACCTCTGTCCTGGTCTGGACCCCTTTGCATTATATAAAGTGTATATGGTTAAGCTCTGGAAGTAATGCTCACTTATGGACAGCAATGCTATTACTTACAATAATATGCAAGAGACAAAAGGAACATGCGATTCATTTACTGTTTTGTGCCCATTTTAACGACTGATTTTCAAACTAAAGGTATTCATATTGGCTTTTTCATTGCTTATGTGCACCTTCATGTTTGTTTGTAAACAAGGACATCAAAAATTAACTGCTTCTATTACAAAAAAACCCTATTTGACTGTGAGACCTATGTACTGGCTACTGTAATCAACCTCAGATACCCATATGATACCTTACCTACCACATATACCTTTACCTCACGCCTACAGGTTTACCTCAAGCTAGAGGTCCAAACAGTGTACCTCTATGCTACTGTCACACTTACGACTGGGCCGCAACGGATTGAAATTGCTTCTCCAGTCATCTCCGTTTATATGCATTTAAAGTCGTTACTAATCTGTTGACCTGTATCCACACCGTTCTAGTACGGTGATGTTCCGGTGAGACCACCAACTTTTTTAACATGCTTAAATAACTTTCACCGACATCACCGACTTAGGTGTGCGGTATTGAACATTTTTGTCACGCGTTTTGGCGGCAGCTTTGTTACGTCATCTTTCCTCATCATTACGCTCCAGTTGATGACAAGCCTACGGTGGATGAGAGCGATATGAACCCGGGATGTGAACAGAGGTGTGGAGCAGAATGTGTCCATTACCACTCAAATCCCAGCTTTTTAACCCATTTCATCCATACTGACCTGTTGTTGCGTGAAAGCGTTTGCCGTACTGGTGCGTAGGTGTACGTAGTTTGTCTGCTTTCTATCCGCTGTTCCTTTGGTGCTTGTCCATCCATAAAGTTCACCAATACTATTGGTTTACTTATCCCACAGAAAACCTATGTAAAATATATATATGTAACGGGCCGGGCATTAAATGTAGATTCATATTTTATTTAGCTGGTAAATTACCGGTACTACACAGTATTGAAGTTTAGACCTGACATATTGACTTGCTATATTATTTACTTCTTTTGATGTAAATTTCACATCGTTTTTGTCAAAGAAAACAAAAAGACATAAAATGATGTACAAACTCATTTCCATATGTGGTTTGTAAACATTCATTGTACATGCGCGGTCAAAGTTAGCGAACGTGATTACAATAATATGTGAAGTCTGTCACGACACGAGCGGCATCGGCACAATGAAATGGAGGATCTTGGAGAGTGGCTTATCCTCATGGAGTCTTGCGGTAATGGGTACTTAGTATTAACGTAATTGTTTCTTCTGGATCGACTGCGTTTTTTGTACATATAGCATTATTTTAGACCATGGAATATGAGCTGCTTATACTTCTCAGGATATGGTTATACGAAAGTATGCTTTTCTCGTCAGTTGAACACAACAGGGTCAGTACGTGTATCATAATCCGTGCGATTAGAAGTTTGTGCTCATACGATACCAACATTGTTTACCACTGCAGTATTATACAGGCATACCGCTGTCATTTGTAATAACTTGCCTCTCACCCCCCCCAGGAAAGTGCCCATTGTCAGTCCACTTATAATTGGTGTTGATTTGACTGATGAAACCTGTTGAAGTATACTGAATTCCCTGGTGACTATTTGTGTTAATTATTTTCCCGAGTTACATCTATATTATGTAACATTTTACTATTGTGTTTCACATGTTTTACATTAAGCATTACATATTGTTTACAATATTTACATAACTACTTAAAAGAGCACATAATTGGTTCAAATATTTAATAGAATAACAGTGATTACTCATTTACATAATTCTGACATAATTATTACATAATTATGGTGTTTTTCAGTTTTCTAATATTTGCGTCAATGTTTTACAGCACTGATAAACAGATCTTTTAGGTGCACGTTTACATATTAATATGGGTCATTTTTACATTTCCATTTTACATAAACTTGGGTTACTTTCAATTATGCGTGTCTGTTTTTACCTAGTAAACTATGTCCATGCGCATTTTGTACACATGCTGTGTAATTTATTTCTCTTGTGTATAGGTGTTTACCCTTTTCTTGGTCAGTTAGTCAGCAGTTAATGAGCTTCTGTTTTGGTCCTTATGCCTGGCTTGAGCAACTCAGACGACCATCCACAACGAACTGGACCACAGGACCAAGTTTTTTTTTTTCAGCAATGTTCAATCTTTTTGTTCATCGACTGCGCGTTGCCGAATAGTCGGTAAGATTTGACTGCAACATCAATAACTTAGAGAATAAACAATAGATATTTTTTTTTTTGGCGCATCTGTAGATGGTGTCATAATGGATGGGCTTCATATTTTGGTGGTGTATGGGACCGGCCGGCAGTATCCCCACGTAATCATCTTTTATTTCATTCTTTTAGAATTAGTGTTTTTTGTTTTTTTTTTATTGAAAAGTTACAAAATTAAAAAAAGAAAAAACCTAAAAAATTAATTTTTTATTCATTTAATCTTGCACCCCTCTTGAAAACAAATGTTTTCAATCCGAAGGGAGAATCGTCACGCTGGTCGTAATTGCATTTAGCGTACAATGCTAAAATGCAGCAACGCAGTTTATACACCGCGCCATTACGGCATGTCAATCTTTGACTACACGCGAATTGCCTGCACGCACGATCCTACTATTACCTCAGTAATGGATGGGCGAGCTTCTGACCTATCCAATCAAATTCTTGTTCAACCTATTAAACCCCAGCCCGCTGAATATCAGAATTTGGCTGCATAGTTCTTGTACAGTTATTGAGTTTCTGAAAAGCATCTTCACTGGTGCTATGTGACACAAATCTGCATTAGGATTGTGTATGTGTTCTGAAAGGAGGATGAGGCCTCAGGCTCCTAATGATACACCCATAAATGGTGATATTCTATCCTATAACTAAAACAAATCAACAAAGGTAGCAAAATAACATGTCATAAATGTGAACGTACCCACACATTCAAATGAGTAACATTACTGGTTCCATCCTTCAATGTAAACTTCACAGATTGCCTGGAGAGGTTGTGAGGTAACCAAAGACGGCTGCTCGCATATCACGACGTGTTTTGGCAAACTGGTCTAGTTTTTGTGACTATTATTGGTTTTCTCTGCGATAAATTCCTTTTAAGTAATAAAGTTACTTTATTCTTTAACTAACAAGTCCCAGTCCCACCGGCATAACTACAGTTACGCACATTGCCGTATTTGCTGGTCTGGCCCACTAGAGGGATTAATAATTTTAACACTGCTAGTGAGTTCGCGGTGGCTGTGTTCCCCTAAGCCACCCATTGCTGAGCATGCCTGGTGGTAACGTGTTCCCCTCGGATATCGCCAAAGGAACTGCGCCAATTGCTGGTAGGCGTGTTTTGGCTTTCAGGTAATCATGCCACCAATGTTTTTTTTTATTTCCTCCCTCGGGCGCACTACTCTCCACAAATTTTCTCTAGGTTTCTCCACACTGTTGTGATGTGGACCTTCCAATTTTGGCAGTGGGCAAGGTCAATTTAATAATAATAATGACTTTTGTTCTTAAAAGTTGCAAAATCTCCGAAGAACAAGAGCGACAAAAACCTATGAAAAACACACACAAAATACATTTATCTGTGAATTAGGAAAAGCTTGATGAAGAGATAATGTGTAATTTTCAACTTTTTTTAATTTGTAAAACCGTGGGATGTTGCCAAGCTTATGGAATTGAAATTCCAAACTACCGGGGCAGCAAAACAAACGCACAGAGCGTTCACCGCTGCTTGACGTTTAAAACCCTAGGATTTTTTGAGCAATTTTTTTTTCTGTGGACGATCTAAGATTGCTGGAAGATGTAATCAACAAAACGGACGACAGGTATAGTATTTGCCGAACCCAGAATAATGCTAGTGAAACCTATTGCTGTGCCTTCCAGTGACTGTTTTTTTCTGTGTTGTCAGTGGAACGCGATCGTGTTTAGGGTTAATACATTTCTACATCAATCGTGACATCGCTTCAAAAAATCAAGAATTTCTAACATGGGTAACATGTGGTAGAGCACCCTTCACTTACTTTTGCTACGGTTGTGTCCTAGATCATCAATCTTTTTTTGTTGTTTATTCTGCTACATCCTGGCTAGTGTTCATTTATGTGTCTTGGCTTCCCCTGCCCACGTGTGAGGCTACTGTAATGATATACAACAAAATGATCAACATTAGATATTTTTCAACTCCATCACCAGCCTACAAATGTTCAATGTTTGCCAACTCAAAACATGCTTTGCTCCATAACTACCACCTTTCAAAGAAAGGCAACCATACTTATGAGACCATTTTTTGCACCATAATGTACTAAGGCCAGTGATTACATTGACAATTTCTTATTGATGTAGCTCCTTCACTGTCTGGGGTGATTTCAAAAACACTTTATTTATATGCAAGTGTATTTCCTTTTATTCTGGTGGAATCTTGTTTGACAGCAGGTGTTTTAATTGTATTTCCATACAAATAAAAATCTTTTACCTTGAGAATCAGAATAATACCTAGATCAACCCATTATTGATCAACTCTGTTGGAGTAATTCAATTGTATTCCACTTGGCCAAATACCAATCCCTGAACCAACAGAATACCTACATGTACCATGGACGAATGGAATCCGGTATTGCTAACTTTCACCAGGAAAAGCAGTAGGGCCTTGACACATCTCTACTGCCCGCAACTAAAAATTCTGTGTCCTCATAGCAGGACTGGCTTCTTGAGCTCTACAATTGCGGCCTATTTCCCACAAGGTTTCCCCCAAGATCTGGAGGAAAGCATTTTATGGCACTCCTAAAACACCTTACACTGAAACCTAAACCTAAAGCATGGGAAATGATCCAGCCATCCCAGAGCTACAGACCTATATCACTCTTCAGCCATAACCTACAAGCTCTTGAACGCCTCCTGCTCAATCGTATCACACCTGGATAGACCTACCGCTCATAGCTCCATACCACTGCCTCACAAGCAGGTTCCGGTCCCGAGCAAATCCACAAAGTCAAGTACTCAAGCCACTAACTCAACCCATTGAGGATGGTTTCGAGAAGGGTTATGGTAACCGGACTGTGGTTGTCGTCGACCTCTCAGCAGCATACGTCACTGTTCTCACCGAATGCCTACGCCATAAGATCCTGGAAATTACCAGGACAAAAGCAATCCGCTTGACTGCTTATCCATCCGAGGATTGCTGGCAACAGGATGTTCTTTGTTCAGCTATGAGTGGGGAAGAAGAGCCGATGGCGTAGGCTCAAGACTGGTCTACCACAAGGGAGTGTGCTTGCACCTCTCCTGTTCAACATATTTACCAACGACCAACCTAGTAGTGTGCATGAACCTGCCGGTTTTTTATGCAGACGATCTTGAATTAGCGCACAAGATGCCGACTTCACAGCTGTTTAAGAGAGATCCTCAAAGCCTTGGATTAACCTCACTCCTTATTCGGATGAGGACCCCACTACGTCATCCTCCAAGACACAGGTGTGGGTTTTCCATCTCTACCAACGTGAAGGCCCCACGCAGCTTAAAGTTACTTGGTCTGGAACTCCCCTGAAGCACTGTGATACGCCCTGTCTACCTAGGAGTCACCTTGGACCCACACTCTCTCTTTACGACGCCACATTGAGAAAGAACTAAGAGTAAAGTATCTTCACGCAGTGTCATCATCTTGAACAAACTCATAACTCCCTGCACCAGATGGGGTGCTCGCCCACTACCCTAAGATCGACGGCCTTGCCCTGTGCTACTCATGTGGCCTAGTATGCTTGCCCTGTATGGGAAAAGATCAAACCATGCCACGAAGCTTGATCCAACGTTAAATACCTCCTGCCTGCTTATCACAAGATGCCATCCGTCCACCCAACGCAAACTTATATCCTAGCAGGAATTGTACCACCAGACATCTGTCGTACCGTAGCGAGCATGCAAGACGTAGCTGCCAAGTATCCAATGTGAAGCACCTATGTCTGGACAGATACCTGCTGCCAACCGCCTTAAATCTATAGAGAGTTTTTCTTAAGCAAGCCACTCTTGACACAGTCTCGTAAGGAGATAAGGAAGTCTGCCTTGTGGAAAGAAAGACTTGGCCATCAACCAAGTACATCTATCGGTATTGAAACTGGTGAGCATCCCCACCTGTAGCTGACTCTCATGGGCTGAATGGCATGCCTCCTATATATTGAGACCAGAACTGGCGCGATCTGGTTCCTTGGCAGAATGGGGCTATCTGACGACCAGGATATACCTGTGGTTGTGGGCACAGCACACACAACAATGGAAACCCTCTTGGTCCTGGCCCACTCGCGGAGCAACAAGTGCACACCAGGACCCTGCGGAGATTCATTGAATCAGCGAAACGTTTTCCTCTCTTGCTGGATCATATTTGAGAACCACAGTGTTTTGACAACATAAGAAGAACCTACATTACTAACTTCCTGTAAGCCCCACTTCCAGTAAAGTCAGCCCTGGAGGTCAAGTGTTCCAACTTCTTGAAGATGTTCACATAGAAATAATTTCCTTACAAATTATTAATGATGCTATATCAGTACCAATATTGGATATTAATAAACGATCATTCTTAATAAAATTTATACAATATTTACTAATAAAGGTACCATCTTATATCTGAGTTAGCAAATACTATTGTTAACCACATTTTTCTGCCATCATTCAATCTTGGCAAATTAACTAAAATTTAAACCATGTATTATGAACGTCACTAGACCAAAACACAATTTTCTGCCCAACAATTTCTTAAGTACCTAAAATTATTTTATCCATATTCCAGTCCTACCATTCAACCACACCATATAAAGCCTCAATACTGCGAAATTTCCCCTTCAAATATTACAGCAGAATGAATAACTTGAGCCCACGTGTAAAATGTGCAATCCCAAACCAAGGGAAAGACCAAGTGCCCAATGCAGTTAACAAGGAGTAACAAAAGAGTGCACTTAATTATACCATAAAGACAGCCTGTAAACAGTCCTAACTGGTAACGTAACAAGCCCCACCACTTCTATGTAATCTACCTAAAGCTTATTAAAAAATGGTTTTTTTTTCACCCACTAATAATTTCACAAGTCCAAACTAGGTAAACAAACCCAGCCCTATTCGTATTAAAACTCCTGAAATTTCCACATACAAACAAGTTTTTATAGTGACATTGGTCCCCAACCTTATTGATGAGTATTAAGATTACGACAACTCCAACACATTGGTTTCATATCCGTGTCATTAAGGGTAAAAACATCTACCTAAAATACAAAATCTTTTTGAAACATACACCAGTAGTAAATTCTAATTCACACATTTTTAAAAAGATAACATATTTTAACAGATCAGCTCCTTCAGGGAAATTTACACCTGAAGAGAGCCAATATCTAAAAGACACTCAATATAAAAAACTAACATTTTCAATTCATTACATACTACCAATTGTAATGATACTATTTGCACTGATTAGTTGGAGGGGCCCTATTGTAACATTGTGGTGAAGTTCATGTTAATATGTTGGCAACCACTATGAACGTATGCTACTACTGGGTCTGACGATTCAGACAAATCGATGTGCCATGTTTTTTCGTTTTGACCTTTGAGGACCCTGACCAAGGTCAAAGGTCAAACATGGTCATAAGCATCGTCCAAGTCTAGTACGTCCTCCTGGGTACCAAAAAGTGGCATTTCACAAGCGATATTGTACATGATATTTATTTTGCTATTGAACCTTGGTTTGCCTTTTAATATTCCAATCACCTAATTAAGCGATCAATAAAATTAGCGCTTTGGATGCGGCCGAGAAGAGTTAGGCCTCAGTGCCTTGCACAATGTAGTCGCTTAAAATACTCTACTCTGCTTAAATGTAGTGAACCCTACACATAGTCCTCATTATTTTTCGTGGCTACTTAGCCTATATACCCATGGGTAAGTGAGTATAAGCAAGTTGTTTTAAAATGTGCAAGAGATAAATGGATCGATGTGTTTAGGGGTAGGTAATACCAAATCCATGGAACGTATTGTCATTATTAACCGTTAATAACCACGTATTCGCACTTTGGGACAAGTACGTAATACTATTATCTTCGTCCCTCAGTCCCCATCATGATGTTTTCATTATTCGAACCCATCCAGAGACCCTGATAGTCTCGTCTAAAGCTAGTCAAGTTAGTCACGCCTAAACGCGGGGGTCCTCAGGTGGTTTGTGTAATGGGAACATCCCCGGCTAGCCTGGAAGTACTGTATACCCATAGCGTAGCCTTTTTATTTTTTGCAAAAAAGGGACCCTAACTTTTACCATAGATGCAAAGTTGGTCCCTCCACTTTAATTGCAATTTGCCTTTTCCCGTCAATGTGTACAATTTCTAAACCTACCTTCAAATGGAAAAATTTGACTAATTTTCCTAACAATTTTTAGAAAAATTGGGTTCCGAGTGAGAACAATATTGAAAAGAACGACCCATTGTCCCCATATACGCTAAATTGCATGAAAAAAGGGTCATTGTATACCAGAAGGCTGAAAATGGGAGCGATGTCTTGTTTGCATTCCCCTGTTGATCATTTGTTGTTGGAGAATCCCCCTGCATAGACCAACGCAATGCCTCACAGCTGCTATACTGACCATTTGGTTGGTATAGCCAAATTAATTTACCCACAGTTTTTGTTAAAAAAAGTGCCAGACAAAATTGTGATTCTCTCCTTTGTATGTGCTGTTCCATTTTCACCATAGGACCCCTGATAGTCCTTCGGCTAAAGCAAGATCAGTTAGAAGTCATCCCCCATACCCATGGTGAGTACAAAAAACTTGAGACCCGGATTGTTCTCCCGGCCATTTGGAGTTTCTAATAATGTGTATATAGATGAACCAGAATCTCACCCATCCATGTTACAATAGATAACCCAATTCACATTAAAAAGAAAACCACCCCTCACAGATAACCTGATCAAATCCCAATTATAATTCGTATCATACACATCATACACTGACAAGTTCATCACGCCATCCTGGATCAAGAAAATTCCTCGACTATAAATACTAACAAGCCGAGTTCTTCTCGAACCACACGTCTCGCCTGCTTTCGGCGCTATTGTAGACAAAAAGTCAGCACACCAAGGTGCAACTGTGCGAGTCCAGGGTGTCCCCCAAAAAAGTTTTGCAACCAGATAAACTCCAATTTCGTAACTAGTTGTCTTCCCCTATTTCATTTGACACCACCTAGGGGTCACAACATTTTTTTTTAATTTTTTAGTTTATAATTATTTTTAGTCATGTTAGTGTTATTTAGGTCCCCCACATGAGCTTGTGACGTTTAGGAGTAGCTCCCCTTGTTTTGCATTTACTTATTCTTTACTTCCTGCTCATTCATTTGACACCTACCCCAGGGTCCAACTTTTTTTCCATTGTGAGATATTAATCAGCATGAGAAGTCCTTAACAGAGCCTAACTAAGATGTTTAGGATAGCACCCCCGGGTTTTGGCCTTTGATAGTATTCATACCTGTCACTCGTTCATTGACACCACCCTAGGGTCACCAACCTTTCATCGTGGAGATATTAATCTTGAAGTCCCCCACATGAGCACAAGTAGAGATTTTTTAGTAGCACCCCCGGTTTGCATTTATAGTATCTATACTTCGCACTCTGTTCGATTTGATACCACATGAGAGGGTCACAACATCTTCCTTTGGCAGATATTATCTTGAAATTCCCACATAATCATAACCAAGAGATGGTTAGGGGTAGCCACCCGGCCTGGTTTGCATTATAGTATTACTTTATTATTCTTGCTCGTTCATTTGACACCACCCCATGTGCCACAAACATTTTGTTTCCATTGGTAGATTATATTATCATGAAAGTCATGCAAAACCATCCCTTAAAATCACTAAATTTAAGTAAAAATATGAAAGTTTTTCCAATTTGGCAAGCATGCTATTTTTAAAAAATCAGTGTGACAACATTGTTTAAATTTAGTCCGCCTAGGTCCAGGAAGCGGTGAAATGCACAATTTTGGCGTATTTTCACATTTTCCAGATGTAAACAGCTGCAACCCATAAATACTGACCAGAAGTGAAAAAAAACCCATTCAAATGAAAACATGGGGTCACCGATCTAAAGCTATCTAGATTGATGTTAACTATACCTTTGTTGTGGGTGTACCCCCCCTCCTTTTTTTGATAATACTTCTTGTTTTGTACACCTTTTTTGTACACACACATCACACATGCCATAATACTGCCAATAAACACATGCTGGACCTAGATTTATTGTTAAGGGTAAACACTCTGAATCAAATTCTTGTGAAGGTGTAAGTATTTCACCTGACCATTTGACACCTGAAAAATTGGTTGGAAATGGACCTACGCATTTACATTAGTATGCATTTTCAAATATCAAAACAAGACTGCCCCCTTTAAGTGGCCCCATTCATTTTGACCACAATTATTATTCACCCAAAGATGTTACGCTATAGTATTCTCATTTAGCGAGGATTTTGCATATCCATGTACCATTCAAGCGATACAGCATTACGCATTTTAATTAGATCAATTGGATAAACTCACATGCCCCGTTAATTAATGATCCACTTGCACATTTGACCGCAATTGGTTATCACAAGGATGACGTCATAGAAGTCTCACTTAAGGCGCAGGAATTTTGCATATCCAATGTAACCATTTTTCATGTACAAGCAATATCCATATTTAATTAATCAATTGTATCAAAAATTGCCCCTTTAAATCGGCCCACATGCACTTTGACCCAATTAGTTCCCCAAAAGATCACGGCTACTATTCTTTCATGCAACAGAAGGACTTTGCCCATCCGTTGTACTGTTTCAGAGATACTGTAATTACGCATATTTATTAAGCTCATTGCATACCTACCGCTTGTATCACGCACGCTCAAATTGGAAAACAGATGCGCACCATGATAGCTTTCATGCAGTGAGGAATTTTCCGTACCATGTATCCGTTTCAAATTATAGCAATTACGCTGTTTTTTTGCATATTAATTAGCGCATTGCAATCTAATTTGCCCGAATACGCCCAAACTCTAAACAGGTCGAGAACTCACCAGCCCGCTCCCTTCCACCGTTATATCATCATACGCCTTACGGAACTCCGAAATTGTACACAAGCCTTGCGGAAAATTTCGTTAATTATGCAAAGTAGATACGTAATTAGCATATTTTAAAACGCCCAAAATCTAATCAGGTCGAGAACTCTTGGACCTTTTTCTTTCCACCAAGTTACATCTCATAGCCTTAACGGAACTCCAGATAAATCGTACACAGCCACTGCATCTTTCATTTGACACCACGCCGGGGGTCACAACATTTGCCCTTGTGGAGATATTAGTCATGATAAGTCCTTAACAAGAGCATAACTAAGATGTTGAGGAGTAGCACCCCGGGTTTGCAATTTTGATAGTATTGCTTCATACCTCTCACTCTTTCATTGACACCACCCTGGGGTCAACAAACATTTTCATCGTGGAGATATTAATCTGGAAAGGTCCCCCACCTGATCCAATTATGAGATGTTTGATACCCCGCCCGGGTTTGGCATTTATAGTATTCTACTTCCACCTTTCATTTTAATAATCAAACAATCCCATTTAAGTGGCCCACATTCATTTTGACCACATTATTATTCATTTTGAGAGAGAGATATTAAATCTTGAAAAGTAAGAGATGGTTTAGGGTAGCGCCCCTACCGGAACTCCAGATAAATCGTACACACGCCCGTGAACACAGACGTCAGGCACACAATCAGCATGACAGACAGACCGACCTACAGCCAACAGACGACAGGAGACAAAAGTGCCATTTACTTGTCTTCTGCGAACAAATTCAGTCGAGACAATAATCAATAATCATATCGTCCCCTTTAAAACAAGTATCATCAATACAACTGTTTGAAACATGGTAATGCAATAATTTACAGATTAAATAGATTGTCTTATATGTAAACATGTGTATTGAAATAATGGTGTTTTATGTTTAACTATCCAGATTTTTAAACTCTTAAACAATATACAGATGTACATCTAATAATACAATTATCAACATGGAAATACCGTATAACGATACTTACATAATCCGAATTTAAATACACCCTTCTTCAAATAAGCAGACGATTGCCCCGTTTTAGTCGCCCTTACGACTGCAGGGGAACCTCGGGCCATTCTTACCCCGGACCCGCAGGGGGCCCCATTGTCGCCTCTTACGACATGCAGGGGACCACATCGGGCCCCAATCTTACCCTGACCCCTCCCCCGCAGGGAGGCCCCAATCCTTAGCGCTGTTTTTTTTGTTTTTGTTCCCCCGTTTGTTCAGTAAAACCTATTATGCACGGCTACAATCATTTTCTTTTCAGAATTTGGCCCTTTTTACCATTCCGATCGCAATCTTCTATTTTTCCTGAAAGTACAGAATGATGGAAGACTTCGCTATTTTTAGAATTCATGATTAATTAATTTTGATACTATCCTACAGGATGTTTATATAAAGACTTACCAAATTTCCAAAGTATAGCTTGAGTATGGTGGTTCCATTCAGTTCTCTCCTCTCATTCGTGCCTTTTAAAGCCAATTTAATGATGGTGCCTTGAACATTTTCCCTATTATTTGAAGAATTGTATTTCTTTGAGAGTTTTCTGCATTTTTGTGTTTTCCAATTTAAAAAAATGAACATTTTTGATTTACAGGTAGTTTCATGATTCCTCACCATCCGTGTTTTACAGTGGTTCCTGATACCAATAACACAATACCAAGACAGTTAGAAGCGCCGTACAGTGAACACGCGCTGTACAAGAAACTATATGTACAACAACATGATCCTGAAAACATTACCCAGTACATATATAATGTTCTCAACAAAACAGCACGCCAAAATCAACCACACAGGTGAGTTTAAGATGCGACTACTTGCAAATTGAAGTAGATTTTGCTTCCCCTTATGGTTCAGTGGAGATTGTTTCCATAAGCGTGGTGGCAGTACGTTGAAAGTCACGACCGGTTACATAACGAGGATTTTGAAATGATACGAGTCTTGATTGGAAGCCAATGGAGACGATACAATAACAGATTACTGGGATGGTCACGTCCAACTAAGAATATAAGTCGGGCTGCTCTATTTTGTAGCCTTTGGAGCCGTGTTAGATCGTGTTGAGTGGCTCCCAACAGCAAAGCATTCCCATAGTCTATTCTGGAGAATATTAATGATTGAACGGCAAGTTTACAGGTGTCTTGATCCATATAATGATCTTTGATAAAAGCTTATTCATGAAATTTGAGTTATTAGCAATTGCTTGTTTCCCACGGTCCCATAGGCCACTGTGCTGTAATTGTCTGTCCATTTACGGACAGAAAATACAACATTGTGAATTTCTTACATGTAAGACCAAATTTGCACGTAAGATTAGGTACACATTGATTATTACGGGTAACGGTTCAGATGATATAAAAACCTCAACTTTTTTTAGGCAAGTAGGAGGATGAGGATCACAAAATGCCCCTTTAATTAAAATGCTTCATAAAAATGTACATTAACTGCTTTGTAATTAAATATTATCAGAAAAAGACTTGAAGGTCATGCTTTGATTAGATGGCAGGCCCGTACGCAGGGGGTTGCAGTCGTACCCCCAAAATTCCACAAAAGGGCAAAAGGGCCACTTTAAAAATTGCCTGAATTTGAATTTCGTTATAAAAAGGTCAAAGATTTAGAGAAATTTTGACTAGAAAGTCCAATTTTTATGTGATGAGATGTTCAGAAAGGGGGCTCGGGTACACTTTTACCAAAAAAGTCCACTTTCCAAAGTCCTGCACCCCAAAATAAATCCTGCATATGGCCCTGTTAGATGGTGTTTAGAAATAACACTAGATTATCACTTACATTCTGTAAAAGAAATAAACACTACTGAGAAGGCGAAGTTTACCATGACTTTAATTCTTACTTGATCTATGGTCTTTTGCTCATTGAAATCTCCTGGTAGATGATGCCATCTGACGGTTCCATCTTGACCACTCAATGCAAATGTTGAAAAGTGATTCAGGTCTACTGGAACATCCTGAAATGATCAACAAACACAAATACAGACTTAGAGACTAATTTCCTGGGTCCCGGACACCAAGGACATGCAGCCAGCACAATTTTGTGGCCAGACCAGAAGATATTGGGTTACAGTTTCATTGTAAAACAGCCTAGAGGGGACACATTATGTCTAGATATCAAGGGCAGGTTCTGGCCAGAATTGCCTTTGTCTCCATAGCTTAAACAATGGTTCAGCTTCACTGCACTAAAACAATGAAATAGCTGAAGTGAATCTGGGCTACTTCTAGCCCAGGTTCCCAGGTATAGAGATTATTAGTTATCGGGTGAAGCAGAGCTATGATACGGGGAATTACCATGCGCGAAGCCCCATGCCGGGTGAAGCTTAAGGCTGAACCCGGTATGGGGCTAAGCGCATGGTAATTCCCCGTATCAGAGCGATGCTGAACCCCATTAAGTCATTCAAAATATATTTATAATAACAAAACGCGTCCGTTCTTTATTAAAAACAAATATTTTGTTCCATAAATAAAGTATTATTAAGGCAAAGAATCACACCCGCTCTGTAAATGGATCAGGCGAGTACGCGGACACTGACCGGATATAATGCGTAGTACGCGATGAATACGTGCTCACTGACCTGATACGAAAATATACCCGGTAGGCGGTATCCTTTATCTCTCCTTAGTGGTATGATAAAATCTAATGCTTCAAAACTCCCACATAGCTTTGTAGGTTAAGTACTTGTCCCAATTTAAAGGTCCATGGACATGCTTTAAAAATACTTATAATACCTCCCAAAAACAGTTTCATTCACAGTATGTATCGGTAACAATGTCAAATCTGCATGAAGCAGTATTTGAGAAACCGTAGATTTGATAAAAATTGGGCATAACATCATGGGTTTCAGACAAACTTTGACTGGGAATTCCAAAACGAAAGTGATTATCGCGCTGGCTGCGATGACCTGGAAGTGACGTCAGAGTAACAAATACGCATCGTGATCGTCATCGTGCACGTCTGTTTGGATTGCCCAAAAAGCAGAAATGCGTGCGAACAGGTTTTATAATGTGCGCATGTACAGCGTGTGCTGCGTAATGGCACGTAATGCACGACGGCGCGTGCGCCTTTTTGTTCGTTTGTTTTTGTGTGCTTTAGGCGTATAGGGTGCTTAGGGGAAAGCATGAATACCGTCAAATTATGGTCAATCTTGTCTACTTTTGAACCTTGGTTTCATGTCAAGAAAAATGGCCTAACAAAAAGAAAATCGCATGATAGGATCGTCAACGTCTATATTTTTAAAATGCCATGGTCGTAATATTCAAAGCTTAGTAAGAAAGTTAAGACCACTTTTAGAAAATAGCTGTCGGAATATTTTTGAAATACATGGATTTTCATTCTTGCACGTTAATTTCATTTTAAAGTTTGATTAAAAATAATCAAATTATATATTAGATTATTAGCAAACCCTCTATACATTACATATTCATGATATTGGTAAATGACGATTTACGAAAATTTCTGGTAAATTCCCCGTGTATTTGCCATTTGGCAATCTTGCAAAGGCGTGTGATAAGAAAAACAGGATAAAACTCTTCTCCACGGTGACCTTACTACTGTAAAGAGGAAAACACTTAACTTCAAGGAAATACAGGTAAGATAAATACCTTTGTTGTATTTTCTAGACACAGTACATCGACTATACCAAAAGCGTGAACTTCTTTAAATTTCACATGGCCTGGTCTGGTGTCGTATCGATCGAGTGGTTTGTTTTTGTTTTGGTTATAGCTGGTACATGTGCGTTTC
This sequence comes from Ophioderma brevispina, assembly GCA_023653785.1. Taxonomy (NCBI): domain Eukaryota; kingdom Metazoa; phylum Echinodermata; class Ophiuroidea; order Amphilepidida; family Ophiodermatidae; genus Ophioderma; species Ophioderma brevispina. Next base: position 38,691 of record JAMKCH010019191.1, on the reverse strand, counting down.
GGGGGTGTGCGTATTTGTTACACTGACGTCACTTCGGGGTCAAAGCCAACTCCAGCATCTTGCGACGCGTTTGTGAAAACAGGAGAAGGCCCTGTCCGATTGGGTATATTTATCCTTGAAATTTAACACTTTCCCGATGTTCACTTTTAAAAATCTGTGTTGAGATGTGATCAGGATATACTGTTGAGGTACAAAAATGTAAGAAATTAAGAAATGTCTACTCAGCCGTGCCCATGGACCTTTAAGTGTATCATATTTCATACTTATTATAAAATCCTGGCATGCGTATACATTCTCCACCAAGTTTCATGGGAAACAAACATGCCATTTTGATGGTAGAAGCGATAATGTATAATGACTTAAAAGATGATATTTCAGGACAACAATGATAACAAGAATTATGTAGAGCATAATTAAGATGGCCTCAAAACTGTGGTTTAATTACATTTTACTCTATTATTAAAATCATGTTAATGTACAAAATTGCTGCTGCTACTTGTCACAGAAATTTCTCATTGGTGCAAGTAGATGTAACATTAATGGAAAAGCAAAATATACAATCTGGGAGATAAGTGGTGGAACATTTTGAACAATTTTCAGAAACTGTTTTCCCATTCCCCCCCCCCCATCCAATGTTGATTGAGTTATTGTCATCAGTAGTCTTGCCAATTCCCTCAACATTGATTGATGAGGGTTGGGGAAGGATAGATTGAAGTGGAAGGTTAGGGCTTTCAATTGAGTGATAATTTTAACTCTAGCCCAGGTGAGCAAGTAGGAAATGGTGGTGAGTGTTCCAAATACTTATTTCCAAAATTGCAGATGTATTCTGACCTTGGTTTCTTCATCCATCTCCTCATCAAAATCTTCTCGCAGTGGATCTTCTACTTTTTGCTTCTCTCTATGGTCATGCCTGTTTAATGAAGGTTAAAGTAATTTTAATAATAATCATACTTGTGCAATAATAGACAAGTTATATCCACCTTTGCTTGACATATTACTGCTTATTTATATCAGTGATACCCCTACAGCAATAATGCACATTCATCACTAACAGAGAGAACATAAAACTGACCTACACAGATTGGCAAGAATATCACATACATCATAAGTGACACTATATATGAAACAGTAAGAGTAAACACGATTGTAATATCTAAAATCCTATCTGTCAAATAGACCCCAAATTGTCAATATTAATGGGGTAAATTCTTCACCAAGAGAGCTTACATGTGGAGTTCCTCAGGGCATCATATTGGGGCCTCTTCTATTTTGTGTTATGTAAATGACATTCCATGTCAGTTGATTGTTTGATGCTCCAATATGCTGACGACAGTGCTTCTTCTGGGCTCAGATAAATCCCCACTAAAATATCCCAGTTTTTTCCTTGAAAATATTAGAGAAATGTAACACGTGGCTGGTTGACAACAAACTCCTCCCTTCACCTGGGGAAAACTGAGTTTAATTTATTTTGGGACCAAAGGCCGAATGAAAGCATATAGAACTTTTCAATTACCTTTCTGTGTACCTATTAAAGCCACCCAGTCCTGTTTTAACTATTTGGTCGGGATTTTGGACAGACCCTTTCTCCTTTCTGGGGATCTGATGACTTCCATTGTTATCAAGAAAGTCAATTTCCAGATTAAAATTTCTTTCTAGGCAAGCAAACTGTTTTGATTTCAAAATAAAAAAAGACCCTTTGCACTGCCTTATGTTCCTCTGTTTGTTTGACTAATTCTATCTCATCATGGTATGTGTTACAAATCCAATCTATGTGTAAAAAACTTCATTGTGCCCAGAACAGGTAATAAGAATTCATATCTCAACAAGATCCTTTCTATCATATTAATGTTTGATGATATTCAATGGCTTGGGATTCTTATTGTCTGCAACTTGAAAAAGCAATTACGCTTAAAATCATATTTTTAAAACTGTCCACAATCTAGACCCTCCTTATCGTCATATAACTTTACCATAGTGTCTCAAGGTTCCACCTATAATACCAGGTCAGGTCAACAATTTATAATCCCCACAATAACAGCTCAAATGCAGGCTCATTTTATCTTAATGATATCCATGACTGGTCTGAGGTTCCAAATTCATTAAAAACATCAGTGTGTATGGGAATTTCAAAAAATATATCATGACATCTCTGCAAAATATAGTTATATAAATTTGGTGCACTAGGTTCAAGAGGCAGTGACATTCTTTGGATGATTGTTTGTTGGGCGTTCGGATGGTGGCTTGGGCTTTCAATGTTGAAGTAGGGATAATTTTTGTTTTCTTGTTTCGGTGCTCTTTAGGTGGGGGTGGGAGCATTTTAGATTCTCGAGCATTTAAATGTAATGTTATTGCCTCTCCATCATTACTAGCTTTGCTTCTGATTTATTGTTTATGATGGTGTCCTTTACCTCGTGCAATATTCTATATTTTAAAAAATTTTATGGCCAGTCTTGTATTCAGGGACCCTTGGGGGAAATAAGCTCTTTTAAGGGCTTAAAGGTTTATCCCATGCATATCTGGTGCATGTGTCTTGTCAGCTACTTGTGCTTGTATTAACTGGTCTTTTTAACGCTATGTATTTTTGTAATTATTGAAATATGCATGAATAAAATAAAATCAAATCAATAACTAAACAAATCATACTTTTCCCCTGTTCCATGCTTATTTGATTGGTACCCTCTACTCCCTGCCTAAGTGTAAGTTGGTCTTTCATGTTTATTGAGTAAAGTTGAGGTTCATGTTGCAGTGGTATTAAGAGAAGCGAGCAAAAATTTTCCAAGTTTAAACATAATTAACAATGCAAATTGAAAACTAGAATTGTGTGGTTCTCAGTTTTTGTGCTCGCTATATTAAATAATAAGCTGTGGGCCACTCCAGGACCTTGACCACGGCAAATGCACCTTTGACCTCCTCCCCGTATGAGGGATCCCTTGGTACACCGATTACCAAGTTTGGTTCCAATTGTAACTCAATTTTATTAATTGATGTCAATTTTAAATTTAGCCTATTTTTCCAACTTGACCTCACATGACCTCTTACCTTGGCACATGACCTTTGACCCTCATCAACATATGAAGGATCTCATGGTGTACCTATGGGCACAAGTTGGGTCCAATAAGTGATCTCATGTGTCACCTATGGCACAATTTTGTGTTTTTCCAATTGAACTTCACTTTTCAATTGAGGTCAATTTAAAAACAAAAATTTTAACTAAACGCATTTTAAAAACTTAACAATTTAGTGACACAAACCACACACACATACACAGACAGATTGCTAAGTGGTCCTCCACCTATACTGGCCAGCCCACAAAATCATCCTACATATTTTTTTTTGGCTTAATGTGTTAATTTTCATTTGTCACAGGAAGGATGAAATGAAATCATACTTTTGCATTGCTGAATGCAATGGCAAAAAAGCAATGGCAGTACAACTTCTTCACTGACATAAGAGTAAGGGACAATGCCCCTGCACATTCAGAAGTTTTGTCGCCTGTGATAATGAACAGGAATTAGCTCAGCAGGCCATATTACTCAACCTAAACTCTTGACTCAAATCTGTGAAACCCATGTGGGCCGTGGGTCAGGGTGTTCTTCTGACCAATCGAGTGTTATAAAATTGATTGAGGAACTAGAAGGAAGTTAGAAATTTTTGAAAATGCCCCGTTCAAATAATCGCCGCTAGTGACCTTTACCCCATTTGGGGCCTGGGGTCAACCGTTCATCTGACCAAGCCCTGTGATTATTGCAATTGACTTGTGTATTTGGACTGTTTTGAAGAAATCCCCTTTAATATTCGGCTCACAATGAACCTTGTGAACCCCCTGTGATAATCCCCGATGGCCTTGGGGTTCAGTGGTTATTCGGACCGCTACATCGCCCAAGTGGTAAAGAGGCTGAGGCTTCGACACTCTAAGAATGCCATCATCAGGGCAAACTAAACAGCCATGATGTTTCACTTTATAAGCGAGCGAGAACAAAGCTCTTGTAGACTAACGCGTATACACATAATTTGAAAGCTATTGTAAATCTATAGTCCTGCCAGTTTAAAAAATACCGACCCTCCATATTGATCCCGCCTGTCGTTCTTAACATTACTCCTACGGCGTTATAAATCGACGGGAACCAACACAAGGAATTCCGCCATTTTTAAAAATTGTAATTAATTTGTAGTCCGATATTCAACAAAAACATTCCTTATCATTCTCCATTCTGTTGGATTTTTGTTTTTCTCTCGAAATTTGTTTTAATGTACTTGTTTTTCTAACATTAAACCTTGATAATGTTGTTCTGATGTTTTTAAAAAATCAGCTGAAAATGAAACGCATGACGAAATATCTGCTACGGCCGATGTCAATGACGTTTACAAATTTGGAAACCGTGTTTGTACCAATGCTTGTAAGCTGGTGGTAATCTTAACCAGGCCTTATACTCTTAACACAAAACACTGCGGTGCAAATCGATCGTTGCTTCTCATACATAGCAGGCAGCATCACAACACAGATTGGCGGCTCATGGCGACTTTCATGATTGTTGGCAGATTATCATCAATTTTATTGTTCCAATTTTCATATTTTTTTTTCAGAATGGGAATCAAGGGTCAGGGTTGGCATGGGTCTGCTCCTAGTCGAGGTTGCTCTGACTAGACACTCCATATTTGGGTTGTGGTCGTGTACTAGGTCAGAGAATTAAGTACATAATGCTTATTACGGGGGTTCCATCACCCTGGCATTTACGCACCTTGACATACAAATCCATACAAATGTCACGATTCTTATTTTAACGGATGTGTAGTTAATCCAATTACTTAACGAGGATTTTGGCGTCATAACTGCGCACAATGAAATACCATCATGAAAATTGAAGGCACGAATGGCATACTAAAATTTTCCTTTATTACATTCTCATCGAAACTTGTAGAAAACTGTTTATAATACCTCATTATGCTTTTATATTATTTTTGTCCTAAAATATATATTCATGATAATAACAACCCCAGGGAATCGGAATATACCAATCATTGCCAATAGTAGGTCGGTAAGTGAGTCTGTTAAAACTTTTTGCCTACGGTTTTTGTGTCGGCAACACACCGCATCTATGTACTTAGTAGTCTCATCATGCTCATGGCTTGACGGTCAAGCTGGTCTACCATGAATCGTGAAACCGAAAGCAATGCGCAAATGCAAATGATTCGCTATTTTCTATTGTCATTTGGTGTACTTTGTAGTTGTTGCATCAGGACAGTAACTTACATAGTATAAAGGCCTAGCTCTTTCTGTCCATGTCATAACTTAGGACTACCTAAACAGGCCGGCAGTTCATGTGAGTTTAAGCATGTTAGGACAGGTGTAATCATAATCTCACCTTTTTAGTTGCGATTAATACTTATTAACACATAACCGCTGGCCTACATGCCTAGTAATGCCTAGCTAGGCTGGCTAGGAGGTAGGCTAGGCTGGCCTAAGGCAGAGGCCCTAGTTAGGCTGGCATTGGCTCATACAACATTTAACATCCATCATCAGAATCAACTAATTTTTAGTTTACGCCTGTAGCAAACACCACTCGCCACTAGCTAGCTGGCCGAGAGGTAGCTAGGCAGGCCCTAGGCTAGGCTGGCATTTTCTCATATCAACTTTAAACATGCCATCCATCAGAATCAACTAATTTTTTTTTAAATATAACTTTTTGTGTTTTTTAACATTTTCTAAAATGTTGTAAAAGGAAAATGAAGTTGACGGAGGGCTAGGCCTCGCCAACATAGAAATGTCCCGCATATCTTTTTCACGATCTGAAGTTGGAAGTATAAGGTGCACACTACATTTGACACTGGAGACAAGTTTCTTCCTGACTATAGGCCTGGCGGTGCTTTACGAATTTTTGTATCACGTAATGACCCTTAATTATTGCCACCAACCAGTTTGAACAGTGACATTACATTGATATGGATATATTGTAAAGTTGTGGGATTGTTGTGCATGCTCCTGTGGTTTAACCGAAATTACCCTGAGACCTAGGCCTATTAGTCAACGGCCCTGGGTAAAGCACCGACAAGCCTGCCCTTGCTATGCTACACTTGTCGATTACCACCAAAAACGGGTGTAAATTATTTCGGTTATCGTTTTGCGTTCAAGCATTTACAGTACAGAATCATACACGCGATGCAAATAATACACACTGCGTTTCTTGGCTGCTGTGTGTCAGCATTATTCCATATCATTATCAGTTCACACTATTAGTGTTATGAGGGCCCCCTATTCTACATTGGGGCCGTGCCCTCCCAAGTATAGATCACGGACACTCACGACTGCAGCAGCGTCAGGTGAGATGACAGAAAAAGGAGTCAAGAGAAAAAACCATACACTTCCAAAACAACAAAATCATCTACACACAACCCCGTTAAATAATTACCTAACCGGCGAATGACCGCTGCTGTAAAATATCTTCGGGGAGGGCATGCTCCAAGAATCATAAAATTTTAGTTGTTACATTGGTTTTAACGCGTAAAAGCGAGATCTTGACGAAAATTTATTTTTTTTTATATGTTGTCACGGCTGTTGGATAAACATTTTTTTTTTTTATCAAAGCTTTAAACTATTTCGCTAAGAAGTAGATTACTTACATCTACCGACTTAAATTACGACTTAAACTAGGGGGGGCCGGACACCATCTGCTGGATTTGGGCATTTGGAATTTCCAAACGGTACACAGTAATTTCACTCATTTTTTCCCCAAGAGTCCAAGACCCTTGAGGTCAAATGTCAAGAGTCAAAAGAAAAATGAAAGGTAATCTTGTAGTTATGAAAATTGAAGTGTCAAAATTTTGTTCTGTTGTTTTGTAACCCGCGGGCTTACTGTGTATCCAAAGCATGTGCCTTACCCGCACGGCTTACCCCTCTTTATAATTAAGCCTTTAATTTGTAAACCATGGCAGGCCCTTTAATGTAATGAGGGAATGACCCTTTAATTCATACATGATGGAATGACCCTTTAATTCGTAATGAAGACCCTTTAATTGCAAAGGAATAACCTTTAATTGATCAATGAAGGAATGACCCTTTTAATTGGTATGGAGGGAATTACCCGTTAACTGGTAAATGAAGAATTGAGCTTTTATTGGAAAAGAAAGAATGATGACTCTTTATTTGTAAATAAGGAATGACCCTTTAAGGCAAAATGAGGAATGATCTTTTAATTGGTACTGAGGAATGACCCTTTAATTGGTAATGAAATGAATGACCCTTTAATTGTAAATTAATTTAACTGAAGTAATTACCCTTTAATTGGTAATGAATGACCGTTTAATTTGTTAACAAAGGACGACCTTTTATTTGTAAGAAATTATGCCCCTTTTAATTTGTAAATAAGGAATGCCCTTTAAATTGGTAATAGGAATGACCCGTATTGGTACATGAAGGATGACCCGTAAATAAATGAATGACCCCGTTAAAATTGGTAAATGAAGATTACGCCTTTCAATTGGTATATGAGGATTGGGGGAAAACCCCTTTAATTGGTAATGAGAATTACCCTTTAATTGTAATGCGGAATGACCCTTTAATGGTAAATAAGGAAGACCTTGCAATTGGTAAATAAGGAATGACCTTTAATGGTTAAATGAAGGACTGAACCCCTTTAATTGGTAATGAAGGAATGACTCCTTTAATTGTAAATGCAGGAATGACCCTTTAATTGGTAATAAAAAGAATAACCCTTTAAATTTAATGGTCTATGACAAGGAAATGGTCCCCCCTCTGTATCCCTTTAAGAATATTATGGCACATTTTTGAAGAGCGCCCAATTTTCATTTCAAAATTTGATATTTTGGGCACATTTACGTTGGTGATTGTCTAGGATTAGAAACTAAGCTGTGAACGAGAATGCTAACAAATGCTTATTTATCATAAATTAGCATTTTGTCATTATAAATTTGGATCCCAGATTTGACTTGACGGCAGAGCTGAAATGCTCCGTTTATGTCGTCCTGATGAAATAGTGCCAACCGCGAGAAAATAACCCTAACTTGATTTGCCTGAACCATAAACAACTAATTGATTAAGCGTAGACGTACATGGCTCTATTTCGCGGCTATTTTCACATTGGAAGGCCGTTTCCATGTCAGTCGTTGAATTATTATCGGGGAATCCCGATAATAATTTTCTTAGTGCAAATTCCTTCGTTTTTGAGACACAGACCATTCTTTAGCTTAGTAGAGGCCATTCAAGGTATGGTTTACTAGCCGCCCAGTCACACGTGGTAAAATCTCAATTTTTCTGAAAAATTGGGGGGCTCTTCAAAAAAATGTCTATATTCTTTTTCATTTTCATACCTACCCCACTAAAAATTGGGAACAATATTTTATGGTATACAAAAAACCAACCCCCCTCCCCCCTTGCAGCAATAACAACTCCCAATTCATTTATTGGTTTCCCACGGAGTCGCAAAGTCAAGAGGTCACCAGAATGCCATCAAGGTTGTGTTTGACGATGTAAGTAGTATGAATCAATTGATGCCTAAGCCCATGCACTGAGAGTCACTGCATGGCGGGGCGACTAATATGAGCATGCCCAGAGCATGCATCTAAGTCACCATTTTGCAGTTATTGCTGAATATGATATGCACAATGTAAATTGGCAGTGACAGGGTGAACGTGATCGAGTACGTGAGTTGGGGGATACTGTGGAGTGATTGACACTTCACAACCGGTAAGTCTACAACATTAGTGCCTAATGCTTTCAATCAATCAATAATAGCAATAATACCGATCTCCTCCTTCTCGATCTCGATGTACGTGTGCAGTCAAGAGATCACAATAGGATTTAATTGGGAATTCTTGCGGCCATTTTTTCATTGCAAATATGACAGAAAAAAGTGACATCTGAGCGCTCGCGTCTCAGGTTCTACACCGCATCATATATTACACATATCGAATCTTTGTCTGTGTGATATAAAACCCCTGACACAGACTAACGGATTGCATTGTGCTTTGTAAGCATGTTACAACTACAAAATTACATACTGATTTTAACCTTGGTTGATGGACTTTGTTCCTTCTTTCAAAATAGTGTCCTGATTACAAAATCACACAATCACAAAAAGACACAATTGTTAACTTCCAAAACGTCACAAAGATTTTCAAAAATCTAAGCTCGTATTTGAAAAAAAAGAAAGAAACTGGATCGTTTCACTCACACAGCTACTCAATATTTGTTGTTTATAACACGCTTTACACAAATGACCGCAGTCATTTTAACATTCCCAGTCCTGCTATTGTGATAATTATTTGCGCATCTTAAACTTCATCAAATTGGTGAAAATTGGAAGTGTTTTTACCCATCATAAAAGGCACATGAAATTTGCAAATGGTTAATATGCCATTCCTAGGGATAGTTTAGTGGGGGTTGGTGATGTTAGGTGGCTGTGACAGCGATAGTAGTATGGGTGGGTGAAGTTGAGGGAATGTGGGAGTTGTTGCATGGAAAAGGATATCCTTTGAGATGACGGAATGGTGTATAAGACTGTGGTGAGATCAGTGATGCTGTATGGGGGGTGAGACGGTGGTGTCTGAGCGAAATGAGATGGGGATTTTTGGAGGAGACAGAGAGAGCAATGATGGAGAGCAATGTGTGGTGTGAAGTTGATGGACAGGATGAAGACTGAGACTTGATGCAGATGCGGGTTGAAGAGGTGGGTGGACTGGGTGGCGAAGGCGAATAGTGACGTTGGTATGGGCATGTGTGAGGAAGGATGCGAGAATTGTGTAAGAGGGCTTTTGAGTTTGAGGTGAGCGGTTGAGGAGGAAGGGGACGTCCAAAGAAGAAATGGAAGAAGAGTAAAAGGAAACAAAGGAAGGGTTGGTGAGGATGGGGATGCATTGAATCGGTGAAATGGAAGGAAGGATGTCTCAGGGCGGTTGCTTGCTGCAATGTGAGGTGAATCCGGCTACCCCGTTTGCGGGGACAAAACCGGATTAAGCTTGGTGAGTAGTAGTAGTAGAGTCTGTTTTATTAATTTTCATTTAAACAAATATTGTTAATAATTGTTAGTAGATGATTTTTAATCTGCGTAGAGTTTGATGAAGCAGCCATTGCGTTATAGTAATTGTTTACACGAGGTTAGTTCACTGGTCCCCGCGAGTATCCCGAGATCCCTGGAATTATCCTCGCCAAACCTGGAATGTGCGAAGTGCTATCCGAATGTTGGTACCGGAACATGGTGAATTTAGGGATGTGGAATATGTGCAATGACGAAAAATGGATTAGTCCCTCCCTTGTGTAAAAAAGTCGTTTGACAATCGACCTTAAGTCACTTGGATGTTATTTCTACAAGTAATTTGGGACAACATTTACCGGGTGCATGTAATATTATCGGAAAACTTAATGGAAAATTTGCAGTTTATGGTGATTGAAATCATAAGTGGTATGTATAATTATTCATGAATGTTAAACCATGCATTTGGGGGCATAATACAATGCATAACTCATTTTGAAAAGGTTTTTAGAGGACAAAAATTGGTAAAATAAGGAAAGAAACAGCTGGAACGCAATGCAGTTACCTATCAGCTTGGGTTGGGGGTTATTTTGCCTTACACAGATTCGATCTGTGTATACCTTATATACACCAGGTAATTCCATGTTCATGTCATACGTCATGCAGCGTGTTTAGCATCTAATATCACTAGCCTATAAGGCAGTGCCATATTTTGAGCACTTACTATATACCACAATATATACCAAGCTTTCTATAGACAATCCCCCACGACCACAAGTACAACACATCTGAATGTGAGTCCTGTAACTTTGTATAACTTATGCAAGTTACCATTAAATGTCAGTTTGGTTATTTTGTGGTATGAAGTCTTGTTAGGGAGAACCACTGATTGTCGCTAAGAATCCCCTGAGGGACTGGTTATGGACCAACAGTTTCTACTCAAAAATAATTTCCATTACATGCATTTATGTTGTCTGCGCTTAGCCATTTGCCACATGTGCTGCTGTGTATTGTAAAAACGTTATGTTCTATGACTCCCATGAAAACCCTAAATCATTGGAGATGTTTTAGGTGAGAGGACTTACTTTAGTGTAGTTGTGTGATGGAAATTATCCCATATTACCCCCAACAAGACTACCCTCGATCATCGGCTTAGTTATGGCTTGTTACAGTCACAGCTATTTCCTTAATGGAAAAACAAAAATTAATACATTCTAAAATGTAATTCACAAAGTAATGTACATAACCACTCAGGTATAGGCCACTCAGGTATATAAGCCAATCCAATTTTTTAAGAAAATAACAGGAAAGTAGCATCATACACTCGGGTATATAAGCCCAGGTGGTAATTTTAGCATTCAGGACACATGTGGCAGTATAAAATATAATGACACCGTCACAGTACAAAACTTGGAACCATTCTATATATCCATCAAATCGGGCCCATACATTGGCTTTCTTTACTAGAAATTACTTTGAGGAAGGTGATTGTAAAAATTGAACTTTTAGTTTCAGAAGTGTAAATCTGCTACAACAAAAGTGTACATAAAATGGTTATCTGGTGAATAATGTGCTCTTGAAATGATATGCTATTTTGTATCTGATATTTGCTCCCAAGTTCTAGCCCCTCCCCGGGTATAAGCCCACCCTATTTGGAAGCAAAAATCTTCCTTTTAGGGGGTGGGTTATACCGGTGCTTAGGTTATTATGGGGGGAGGGAGGGCTGGTGTAGTAGCTCATCCTTCGCCTTTCACCAAGGTGGCCCAGTTTCAATCCCTGCGGAGCATGTGTCGTATGTATGTGAATTGGTTGCAGATCTATACCCGTCCTTGCGGTTTTTCTCCTGAGGAATTTCGTTGTCGTCAACTTCCCCAAGAACATTGGTCCGAAGCTAGTAAGGCAATGCATCTTGAGTACAGGTCATTTTCACATCTTCAAAATTGTACAATATTGTAGCTTGTACTTTCTGGCTCTTGCCCCCTCCTGCCATGGGTTGGGACATAAAAAGCAAACCTCCTACATGGTTCATCTTCTGGCTTCCTAAGTATGTGGCAAAGGAAATGCAGTTGTCGCTGCCTTACAGTGTTGGTGAGGAGCTGGGTGTTTTGTCATATTGTGACGGGACCCGGGGCTGCACTCTCAACACTAAATATTTCCACAGGCTGTCCTAAAATTTCCTTACTTTTAGCCTGTAAGTAAACACAACTAGCAACACCAGAGGTCTCAGTGTCAGGGGGTGGTGGACACTATCAACCACACGACCGAGCTTATTAATTGTGAAGATTGTGATACCAATTAATTTAATTTCTATTTAGCCATATCAATCACCAATAATTAATCGATATGCATCATTGATCAGTTATGAACCCAATTTATCTGGTCCAGTTTTTCCTGCTTCATGGTGGTTGTCATATTTAATCTCAGACCCAATATTGTAGTCCAAGATCTTCCCTGCTACACCATTCAGGCACCTATTTTTAGCCAGATTTGATTTAGGAGACGCCGGTCACTAGAGCTTGTCCTCTAGCTCCTGAGTCAACCCTATCCTGACTTTTGGGTTCTGGTTACTTTGTGAATTATTGAGCAGTTTGCTCCTCCCTGCCGGCTATGGTTGGCCTGGCTTGTGGGCTATGGTCTGCCCGCTTCGGAGCCGAAGCCCCGACTGAGCAATGTTTTCTAAAAACAACCCCAGAAGTAACATCAAAGACAGATCAAATACACCCTGCTTAAACGTGATTGGCTAAAAGTTCTGACGTTTACAAATCTACAGCTCTCATTGGCTGATCGTCCAAATTGGAACAATATGCTAATTAGTATTCAGCTGATCGATCAAGAAAAAAAGTGTTTCCCTAGATGTGAAAATACAAGCTACAATATTTTAGAGGTTTCTACATCTTTAAAGGTCCATGGCCCGATTGCAAATAGCCTCGTCCCCAGAAGCCCCAGATTTTACCGGAAGTGGTCAACATTTTGGTATCAGAAGAAAGCTACTATTTTTATCATTTACCCTGTGAAATCTTAGAGCCAAAGGATGTTTGGTTTGGACGTTATGGTTTGGTCGACCAATATTAATTTTACAGAGTTTAGCTCTCGCATGAAAACGGATTGAATATCGGCGCGAAACTTTACAGATGGGGGTTTTGGAGTGAAGGCTAATCTATTAAGATGAAAACTTCATATTCTTAAATCGGGCCATCCCCCTTTAAAGTTATTCTAAATGTTAACAAAAACAAATGTGCATTTATTCACATCTACATCAAATTTACAACATTCACAGGCATTTTACTTTTCATAGAATCCAAAATTTACGAAAATTACGACATTTCTAGAGAATCCAACAATTTCTAGAAACGCTACTCATGAACTTGCAAAACCTAAAAAAATAGTGACTTTTAGTGGTGAACATAGCACTTCAAAACTGCAATTTTCGTCATTATCTGACTGTCTAGGAAGTAAATACTGTTGCTAATGGTTCTCAAGATACCTGGGATGATTATATCCCAACCATGGAGTACAAAATGTGAGGTAAGATAGCGAAACAGGACAGTAAACTGGCACAAAAATATCGTAAATTTGGCAATCTACATGTAAACAATTTGGCGAACTACGAAATTACATGACAGAATTTGGCGTATTTCTTCAAAAATAATCAACCAAATCAACGCACCTTGACATATAACAATGATCTTAATGATCTGAATCGTTCCTAGAAGTTCCAAAATGCAGCACCACCAAGAACAATCAAAGTAGTGCAAGCCTAGCCTAGCTCAGGCCTAGACTAAGTTTAGTACACAAATCCAAAAAAGGGTGTCCCGTTACACTATCATGAATTCATGCTTACTCACATGATCAACATGCGTGGGGGAGAAGTAGAGAACGGTCTTGTGGTCTCCCCTGTTAGTAACTGCCTGTGCCAGCGAACTAATCTCTACAACACCAAGCACTGTTTTCCATAATACATCATTTTTCAACTATACCATCAATCATGACAGATCTCAGCGCAGGCCTTTCGAAGGTCTGCCTTGACTAGAGCGTCATTGAATGTGGAGGTGGAGGGTTTTCCAATGCAAAAAAGTCAAAAATCATTGCTGTGATTGTGGTGTAAAAAATCTCCAAGGCGAGGTCCTGGTATGCAGGAACCCACAGAGGAATCATAACCATCGCCCAACCATACCAGGAATGGTCCTTGCCACCGAGAGACCACACAGACAGTATGGAAGTGCTATGTTTGTGCGAACAGGCCCGCAGTAGACGCAACCTCAATGTGCTGATGACAACAACAGCGAAGTCCTCCCCATTGAGATTAGCTCTGTCATAGTTACATCCGTGTACAAACCTCCATCAATAGACTTCATAGACCCTCAACTCAGCCTTGGGGATTCCACCAAACCTCACTTCTTTTCACAAATTGGTGGGGGGGGCGGACTTCAACAGCCATATGACCCAATGGGGCTACAATGCAACTAACAAAGACGGACAAGCTGTTGAGGAATGGATAGGACAGTCAACATCTACATCTCCTTCAGGACTCTAAGCTGCTGCCATCATTTCATAGTGCCCGTTGGAAGAGAGGTTACAACCACTGATCTAGCTATGTTAGTAAAAACATCTCAATCCTGTCCCACCCATACCCTTAAGATCGACGGCACTTCCCTGTGCTAACTCAGGTGCAGGTATGCCTGCCTGCTTGGAAAGATCAACCCATGACAAGCAGCTTGATCCAGTGTAAATGCATCCTGCCCGCTTATCACAGATTGCCACATCCAACACCAACAGAAAACTTATACATCTTAGGGGGAATTGCTCCACCGACATCCGTCGTAGCGTAGCGAGCATGCAAGGCCGTAGCTTGCCAAGTATCTAAATGTGAAGCAACCCTATGTCTGGACAGCTACCTGCTGCCAACTGCATTAAATCCAGAGAGAGAGAGTCTAAGCAAATTCCAACCCTCTGAAACAGTCTCAAAGGAGTTCAAGAGAGTCGCCTTGTGGAAAAGAAAAGACTTGCCATCAACAAAAGTAACATATATCGGTATTGAAACCGGGTGAGCATCTCCCACCTGGAGCGGACTCCTCATGGGCTTGAATGCGAGCATACAGGATTGAGAACCAGAATTGGAAGATCTAAGGTTTCCTTGCAGAAGGGGCTATCTGGAAGCAGATCAGGACACTACCTGCGGACAGCATACAGACAATGGAACATATCTGGGTCTGCCCAAGGCTGGAGCACCAATGCACAAACAAGGCCATGGGAATTCAGTGAAGCAGACTTGAAGTTACATAAGGCAAATTAGAGGTCAAGAAAATTAACATCTGGTCTTGGGCAAGGGGTTTATGACAAAGTTTGGTGATTTGACTTTATTTGCAGAAAAATATGTTTATTCTCACCAAATGGGGGTCAAAAGGTCAGGGGGGTCATTTTATACTAACCTGTGAACACTCCATATGAGCCTCATCCCAGTTATTTTGAGTGAGGATGACTCAATGGTCATAACACCCTATGGTATTTAAATAGAACACTTCAAAAGATTTAACCAAAAATGAGATCAATGGTTTGTGTAGGGTCATTAAAGGTAATCAGCATAACCCTTGAGTCTTGGGCCAGTGTTTCATTTCAGGTCCCCAAGGTGACCAATAATGTCAAGTGGGGTCAGTAAAGGTACCAACCGTGCCATACCCGTATGAGTCTGGACCAGTTGTCTTGTTAATTGTAGCATTTTATTTGCATAAGTGTTGTTATAATATAGTTTTAACAAAATACATTGCAGTCTTTGACCACAAGTGTCGTCTTGCTGTCAGATTTGTTGATTGGCAAGGGTCACATGAGCGTCATCAAGTCACCTGAGGTAACCCAAGTCACCTGAGGTCCCCAAGGTCACATTTCAGGTCATATCAGGGGTCACATGAGGTCACAAGGGTCACATGGAGGTAAACCCAGGTCAGATCCACCAAGGTCACATGAGATCAAGTCACCAAGGTCACATGAGGCCACCCGCCCCCTCCCCGATGACCACACCCATTCCGACACACCCCAAGGCACATTGAGGGTCACATGATTCACCCAGGTCAAAATGATGGTCACCCAGGTCACATGAGGTCACCCAGGTCATATAGGGTCACCAGGTACAGAGGTCACCAAGGGTCAAGAGGTCCCACCCAGGTCAGAGGTCACCACAGGTCACACGGAGGCACCCAGGGACACACGGGTCAACCAGGTTTCACATGGTGGATCACCCAGGTCACCTGAGGGTTCCACACAGGTCACCCAAGGTCACCTGATTTCGCTCACAAGTTACATCAGGTCCCCTGAGGTCATCCAAGGGTCACATGAGGTCACCTGAGGTCACCCGAGGTCACCCAGGGCAGAGTACTCACAAAGGTCCATGAGATCAAGGATACCAAGGTCATGTGAGGCCACCTGCCCCTCCCCGAGCACCCACCACCCTGTCCCCGAAAACACCCTAAGTCCCAGAGGCACCCAGGCACATCAGGTCACCCAGGTCACATTGAGGTCACCAAGGTCACATGAGGTTCCCCAGGTCACTGAGGTCACAAGGTCACATGAGGTCAGCCAGATACATGAGGTCACCCAGGACACCCGCCACCAGGTCACATTAGGATCACCCAGGTCACAGTCCACAAAGGGGTCACATGAGATCAAGGTCTCCAAGGTCACCTCAGCTAAAGAAGGTCCGAGTTGAGGCACCTGTCCCTCCCATTCACCCCGCCTCCCACGATGCACCCCTCCCAGGATCCCTGAAGCACGTCCCCTCCCGACGCACCCCAACCCGCCCCCTCCCTGACACACCCAACCCCCATCCCAGATTGCACCCCAACTCCAACGCACCCCCCCTCTCCCGACGCAACCGCCCCTCACCGAATGCCCTCCGCCCCGATTTTTGTGCCACCCCACCCGCCCCATACCCAATAAATCCACTCACCCCACTCCCCGATGCACCCCACCTTGCCCCGCTACACAAAGCCTACCCAAACACCCCACCCCTTCCCCACAATACCCACCCTCAACCTGCCCCGTAACATTTTGACCAGGACACACACAAAAACAGACACGATCAGAGTAATCTTTGGGGCCTTCTGCAATTATCGCAGACAACACAAAAAATGTGGTCAAAGGGTACAGTACGGGTATTAGAGGTCAATACCGTGCACACGAATATGAAATGTGGGAGGTAGTGTGTTTTTTTGGCATGAAGCTGAAGGTAATCGGCCAATGCAGTCAACCTTATAACTTAACAGTCAACCCGCATGCACACTCCCACCGATACTACTGAGTTATTCTAACTATGTTCTTTACCAGTCTCCTCACAGTAATACATTAACGCTTAGTTATAGAGGTAAATGGGGTGTCAGAAGAGACATGACAAACTGGTATCAGAGAAAAGTGTCGGACCTTAAAAGTCGGGTTTAAGCTAATTTTTTCGCTTTTAATTTTCATAAAGTTCAGGCCATTTTGAGGGAAATTTCCTTGCTCAAAAATAGAGGATTATTATTGACAAATTTCCCCGACTCTTGAGTAACAATTTTTAGGATTTCCTTGTCAAAATTTAAGGACTTTCTGGCAAATTTGATCAAAGATTTTCGTATTGATATGAAAAATAAACCACAACTAATTTCTCGATGGATTTACATCGATTACAAAGAGGTTATAATTATTAGTACAGGTCCAAAAATCTGTTATTAGGCTAAAGGTAATTTTAATGTGAAATTCTATCCCCCTTTTCAACGAAAGTACACATTAAAACGTTAAGTCGAAGGCCTATCATTGTGGGTTTCACCATTGACACTAAGTAAAATTTTAATTTAAAATCTATCACAAATAAGACGGGAGTATTTGCTGATGCCTACGATGCCGTCGTCTCAACTTGCAATGGAATACTTTAATAATTAAAACATCAATATAATAACAGTGTATATGCCCACCGCTGTCGCAAAAGAACATGCTTTCTATTTTCACGTTTATCTTTTCTAAAACAGATTAAAGCAAGATTACAATTTTCAAAGACTTCCAAGGACATATTCCAGGACCGGCTTTCTGCAGTTTCAGGTGCATAAGTCTAGCCTATGGTGAATGTGGACTGTTTGTGTGCACGCATGGCATGCATGGGGATCAAACTAAGGAGCTTTAAGCATGGCGGTAGAAAGGTCAGGTAGAGGTAGAGGTAGCAAGGTCAGCCATGCTCAACGTGGTTTACTCGGGGGTTTACTGGCTGGAAAGCTTTTGTATACTTTCGCCACAAAACTCAAATATTTCACATCAAAATGAAGCTTCAAAATCAGAGAATGTAGTGTGAGATTACCGTATTACGTAACACCTTTTTCTTTGCACGCTTCGAGTCAGACTTAACGCCGAGCTCGGGGTAGGTTGCATACAACCCCGGTCACTTGCACACACGACGTACCGCTACAGTGACAATGGTGCACACACTAAAATGCAACATTCAACTTCATTATGCAACATAATCTGTACCTCTAATCCGTACTTCAAATACTCAACACAAAACAAGGAGTATCCTAAACAATTATGGGTCCACAAACTCCAACTCTTTACAGCAAAATCTGATTGCCGACATTTCAACAGTATAGTTACTTGCGGTATTGAGCAATACATGTTGGTTTTAGTACGACGACTTTCTCTCGCATCACACCAGAGTTTTTGGCCCGAGGAAATGGTCCCGGACCAGATTATTTTCAACTTGTTCATAGCGGCGATTTATGATTATGTGTGAGCTTTATTCTGTAACTGTTTATTTAAGTATTACAAAAGAGCGGATGTTGTGCCGGTCGTATTTGCTGGCTCGTGGTCTGTATTTTATCTTCGAGTTAAAGATTGCAATGAAAAACATCAGCGTGGGATTGAAATAGAAATGGTACAGAATAGCCGCTTGAGATAACTGCTTATGGTCCTGGACATAATATCGGGCCAAAATCTCAAATATGCCAGTGTTGCTCAGTATATCGCACCACAGTTTCAACATCGATTCTCCGGTGACCTTAAATTCGCAACAAACACCCAATTTCTCCGAACCTGAGAGCTAGTCCTGTACATTGCATAGCCGAATATCGTAAATCATGCCCAAAAAAAGGGTAATTGTGGAACACAGAAACCAATTTCTGATGGACCCCACGTCTGGCGGACTGCGTAACTTCAAGAGTCTCCCGACCTCTTGAGGCGAAGACTAATACATGGCTGTAATTAGCTGTCCCATATACATCGAACTGTATTCCACATTTTACAGTGCGTAACCAGCTTTTTTTCAGGGGGGCAAGGGGGCACATAATATTTTCAGGGGGGGGGCAAGCATATATTAAAATTTTGTTAGTTGTATTATATGCCGTTTAAATCACTAATTTTTTCAGGGGGCAAGATTCCCCCCAATCCATCATACCATTTTCTAGCACTAAGCAAATATCCAAGCCTGA
Organism: Ophioderma brevispina; assembly: GCA_023653785.1. NCBI lineage: Eukaryota > Metazoa > Echinodermata > Ophiuroidea > Amphilepidida > Ophiodermatidae > Ophioderma > Ophioderma brevispina. Next base: position 19,265 of record JAMKCH010019191.1, on the reverse strand, counting down.
CAAAAACACACGTTCCTGGGCTGGAATTTATTTGCCTGTTCTCTGTGGTGAATGATATGCTCCTTTTTAAGAGCATACATAGATTTTATATTTTTCTAAACAATTACCTCATGTGACCAAAGTGCCATTTGTCCTTTTATCCCTGATGAGTCACTCCATAGGATGCCCCACCTTCTAAGCAACTTTGGTTAATATCCAGTTATGAGGGCACATGTGTCCAGTGGATATTACTGCCGACTCATGATCCAAGGTTGTGGGTTCGAGCCCTGCTGCGGCCATGTGTTGTGCACTTGGGCAAGGCAACTTAACCCACACTTGCTTCGTCCAACCCAAGCGATATTCGGGTAGCTGTTAATGGGGATATTACAATCTAGTGCTGATACCCAGCCGGCAGGTCACTCACGAACAATGTTTGACCCCAAAATTGTTTTCACGATGACATCACCATTTATTCACAAAATGCAATCGGCAATCTCCGTATGTCATCGGGCGTTGTTCGGGTTTTCCTGATGGGTACCCACAATGCAGCAGAAGGGTCCCAACATGGCAATTTAAGTATTGGAAATTTTCTAAGCTTCATTTAGATACCAAATTTGCCAGGTTTTGACTTTTTGTTGCATTTTTCTGGTTCATTTATCGAATGCTACATACTTTTAAGCTTATGAGACCAATATTTGAAACTGTGGTCTTCGTTTTCTCCATGAAAATAACGCGTTTTGGAGATGACTGTGTCATGTTCGAAAGTGTACGATTTCCAATGGTACCAAATTTGTTGATGTGGGGTGCATATTTTGCAAGAAATTGGCATTTACATTGACAAAAAAATACCGCTCCGCAGCCATTTTCATGTGATTTACAGCGGCACCAATAGCTACCAATGCGGAAGTAAATGCGATGCGTAAGCTAAATCGACTTGACTACTAGTACGTGGCATTCATTTAATTATCAGATTATCACCATCAATGGTCATGTATTATTATCTGGACATGATTTATTCTGCATTTCAATTTAATGATTTTCACTGATGACAGAAGGATAAGAAAGATTGTATTTTCAATACAAATACATTGATTGACACTGTGATTGAAGATGTAAAAATCATAACATTTATCATGATTCATGATGATACAAATATAATTACAAATCAAATCAAGTGCATGATGTATTTCTAATGGGGGGGGTGACATGGCATGAGTGAGCCGCCCCCCCCCCACCCCGTTTTTTTTTTTACCAGAGCCAAACATGCCCCTGGAGTTGGCCTAAAAAAGTTCGCCTCGATTTAAAAGAAAAAATGTTTTCTCGTCTTCAGTTTTAGCCTAAGACTAAGGTGTAGGCAGGTGGCTTAGCAGACCATTATTGGGTGACTCGGGAATTGACGTGGAGCAAAAAATTTTCCCAAAAGCAACCCCACCCCCAAACATAACTTAACTGAACTGAACTTCAGGAACAAAAGGCATTAAGGTCAGGCATGGACATGGGGAAGCAGCTTCCAGTTTTTTTTTGGGGGGGGGGGGCGTATGCTTTCAGGAATGATTTTCATGTTCCCTTAGGGACAGAGTCAGATGGGAATGGGGGGGATTGTTAAATTGTCTGCCAAGGCCAAAATGCCCCTCTACAGCAAAATTAGAGCAAATTTTTCTGTAATTTCAAAGCATAACATCAAGCTTTTATCATTCATTCAATGAAACAAGAAAAAACAATATAACACTCCTTTTTTTATAATGAATTTTTTTTGACCAATAATAATGCAAATAATGAATTTATATTTTTGTTCCCTCTCACCTCCATTTATTCTCTCCTTACATGGTTTGTGGTGGCAACAGATGACCACCACCCCCTTGGTTGTAAAAAAAAATTATTAGATAAAAAAAAAGGGTCACCAAAAGGGCCATTCTCCGTAAAAGTGTTGACCGTTGGTCCTCCAAATGAACGAAATATCAACTTAAGGAATTCCTGAAACTCATTGAAATCGAACTTTAATCTTCTCAGAACACGGAACATGCATTGGGTGATCTTAAAAACTATATCTGATTTTTTATAGTGCCAAACGTGGTAACACTTAAGTAACTTATCTGTCCCGTAAACGTATACTGTTCGGGGTGCTGGCACTTTTTCTTAGTCGTGCTGTGCTTGATGAAAGTACGTGCTTCGCCTCGTAGTCTCTATACGTTATCAGTTATTACCTTCAGACAAAGCATGGTTGTTATTCAACTTTATGTATCACGGCCATATTGCAAGAGCGTAGCAGCAGGGAGGTAACGTATCTGTCGCGATATGAACGTAACAGGAGGGTTTTGTGTCTTTCATTACTAGGGCTGGAAATTGTTTACGTTGAAAACGCAGATTTTTATTATGCAAAACATGTATAATATAACATTGACTCTTCTCGATTTTCACATATTGGAACATAGGTATTCCAATATTTTAGCATTTTGTATCCATTCGAATTATGGTAACTTATCTGTCTGCATATTGCCGACCATGCTCTCATAGAACTCTTGCCGAAACTTTAATAATATCCAATATGTATCAGGTTTTAAACTTAACCAATTAGTGCAATAATAGAGGCTGATAAAATGCAATGCAATCTGTGGTATGCGCTCTTTGTGTAACGAGCAGTGACACATTTAAAGAACTATTTGGGCTGGCCGACAAATGGCGACAGCAAGAATTATGCATGTTTAGCCTATTGCTGATACTTTCTCATCCGGTTACAACATCTCTCACAGATTAATTTGAAACATAACTTCCTAAGTATAATTTATATTCATACACATTTCATTCTTAAAGCCCAAACAAGCATTTAATTAACTCTTAACTCGGAAATGGCCCAAAATCACTCAATCTCCATTTAATTAATCAAAGAAAGGCCAAATAAAAAATATTGGTGTTCAATATTGTATTTTTACTTTAATATTTTGAAGAATCGCTGGTGAGCTAAAATAGATTTCGTTCAGACAGGCCGAAAGCAACAGTTCGTGACCGACCTTGTGATACCCATCAGCCAATCAAAGCGAGTTTCGCCACTGAAATATGTAAACAAGCTCACATGTGGTCGGATCGGGACGTTAAATGTAAGCATCAAGGATGCTGTGGGTTATTCAAGATTTGTGGGTGTTTAGTTGTGCAATGAGGTGAACCCACTTATAGGTAGGCCTACAAGCAACAAAATGGCAATGCTAAGTGATATTCCCATACCTAACTTCCCTTAACGTGCATTTTGTTTCCACTTTTCGAAAAGCACTGAGCGGACCCGTCTTGTTTTTAGGGAGAAATTGCCCTAGAATCTAACAAATAATGCTACCACCTTTTTTTTGCGGTGATCTCAGGTTTGTATCTTTTCCGAAAAGGATGTTAGGGATATAGGCCTATAGCCCGTGATTTGTTCATTTTTAAGCCAAACAAAAATCAAGTTATTGTTTCCAGTAGGTAGTCCAAAAACCTAAATGTAAAATGCACTTTCAGTGTTTAATTTTTAAAAAAATAAAAATGTAAAGGGTTTCCCCAGCATTGCTCAAATATGCTAAATTGCAAGTTAAGACAGTTGCAAATCATACTAGATTGTCCAATTATTAGTTTTATAAAAACAAAATTATTCTTTTTTTAATTTGTTCTTTTTTTATATTTTTAAAATTTCCTGTTTTTGTCTAAAAAGTCAAATCGTCCTAGTAAAACAAGAAAAACAACAAAATATGTAAAAGGCTCCAAATTAATGTATGTGGCCTACTAATGGCAACAAACTTGAATCCTCCCCTTGCTGAGGCCCCTACTCCATCACCCAACCCCAATCACCCAACCCAACCCATTGGATCCTTTATCCAACAATTACCTGACTACCCCCCACCCATCAACCAACAACTCCACCCACTGCATGGCACTACTGACTTTGTCCTTGTCACACCACTGATTTCAGTACTTATATGCTCATCAACCAGGGGCAGCAAAACGCTACAACCTAACTAATATAGGTTAAAAAAAATAATTTTAGCACAATTATGGCTTAAGGTGGTATTAGGGATTAAACCAGTAAAATTTAAGATGACAGTGAGGATTAGGAAAGGCTTGTGTATGGCCCAGGCCAGGAGATTATAACATAAATTACTTACAGTACACCTTAACTGCTGTTTTCTACAACTTTATTACAACTTTGAAGAAACATGAACTTTCTTCCATTTGAATTGACATCTTCCCCAATTATTTTCAATTTTCCAGAAAAATTTGAAAGCAAACTACATCCTCACGATCAGAATGGTCAAGAGTTAATAAACCCTGATCTATGTTATGAAGCTTATTGCATTTGTAATAGGCAATTCCCCCTTCCTGTCAGCCACCAATTACTAACAATCACCATTTTTTTGGGAAAACTTTCCCACCTGTCAACCACGTCCAGGGCCGTCCCCGAGATAGGGGGGGGGGGGGGGGGGTGTGACACCCCCATTAATAAAATACTGTTCGGCAAAACTGTAATTAACTTGTCGGGAATTATTGTCCGCAAATGGACAATTTTGAGGCTTTTTTGGGCGCCCATCCCCTTTTGGTATTTCGGTTTTGATGACTCGAATCGGCAACGTGCCTCCGTCCGTTCCGACCACCCCCGTCTCCCCAACCCCCCTTCAAAATTTTCGAACCGAGTGAAAAACATTTTGGTCGACCCTGCAGCCAGCGGCCGACAAAATTTGATAATCCTGTAATCCGGACCATGGTTTTGGCGGCACAAGCCCAACCCACCCCCCCCATTAAAAAGGTTTGGGACCGCCACCTGCAGATTCATGAAAAATATTATTCACTGAGCCTTTCAAACTGGAAGTCTTTAAATTTTGTCATACCGAATCTCCCTGGCACCTTTTGGTCTTTGTTTTTTTTTTCAATTTGGCTATTCCTTAATAAACTGTACCGGGGGGGGGGCCAATTGAGTTGAGCCCCAAAAAAATTGGTCCTCCGAACTAGGTTTGTCAAGAAAATTCAGAAATAGCTGCGATCTCCCTCTTTATTTCTTCTACAATCCCCTCGAAAAATGTTTTATGCACTTTGACACGATTTTAGGGAAAAGGTGGCTCCTCTCCCCCAATTCATGTTGATCCGAGTCTTGTTGTCAACCCAGCTTCGCCAGCCCCCAACATTGAATTATTGTGAGGTGGGAAAGAATTTGGTAAAGAGAAAGACCTCTGCTTTCTAAAGAGCAAGGGCTTACAACCCAATTCCGATCCATTTGTGAACATGGGCAATGGTGCCTATATATTGCATCAAGTGTTCCAAATTTTTTTTTTTTCGATGAGTGTAGCTCTTTGTTGAGAGTTTTTGAAGAAATTTGGTAGAATATGGCTTGGACATGAAAATTAGGGTCTCTGGAATGAAATGGTTCTAAAATGGGAGTCACTGGAACTGACAAAGAGCCGAAAATGAGGGACTTATAGGCGGAACATACCATACTTCCTCCCCAATGTGAGAACCACATACTTCCTCCCCATGTGAGAACCCCCTCCCCATCCCCTCCCCACCTGTCATTTTAATTGTTTTGCTGTCATAACCCACTTTTTAAATTTTTAATCTCCCACATTTTTTTACCACTTAACCTTAATTTCCAATTCACACACGAACACCCAAACACATGCAACACACACACAATGCACACATCGTAGCCACCAAACAATGTATCATAAAAATGATGAGTGGCATTCAAAGGAGAAAAAAGTCATATTTAGTTTGTCAAAAAAGAAAACTTTCCTAACTTTAAGAGGTCACATACTCTGTGTGTTGACAAATCAATATTGTTATTTGCACTTACCTGTACCTACTAGTGTAAAATACAGGGCATTGCTACTATGTAAGAACTGGTGTGACAGGTTCTGAGTGACCCTGGCTATCGATACCAAAACAAACTCCAGGCCAACACACTTACACTTGACAGTTACTGACCTTGAATGTCCAAAAAATGGGTTCCCTGTTTCGTGGTAGAGACCCTACTACATCATGCAAGAGTCCAGACAACTACAGTGAACGCACGCGTATTGAATAGTCTAACAAGAAATGTGTTACAAGTGTTACAAGTGTAACACTTTCCCGTTGCTTTTCTTGATAGTTAGCCCTTTATTGCGAGTTAATGTATTCCAAGGGGGGGTGGAGTGTTTTGGGCCCTATAGACCTTTGCTCGACTCTCCTATCCCGGTTTTGTTTTTCATACGTGTTCGTAATTGGAAATAAAAGTTTGATGAACATCTTGATCTACACCAGCACTCTTGTATAAGACTTACTTCGTAAGCCAAAAATCCTGACTCGTCTGAAATAAGCTCTGTGGTCTTGTCCTTCTCCAAACGTTTTTAAGTTTTGAATGTCGTAATTTTAGTATTTCACGTATTAACGTAATAATCTGGAAGTCCTGAAGTTTGTTGGGAATTGTCAAACTAGTTGATTTACAGATGTTCCGAACTGTGAAATCATTAAACTGGCAGCTTTGAACGTTCCAGAAATATCACTTTATTTAACAGTACTGTGATGGTCATTCTTCCTTGCTCATCCTCTACCACCCCTTTAAACTTTTTGCTGTCTATCCAATCCACGGAATTGTCACTAGTCTTAACTTGAACTAAATTTTAGTACATATGTATACCGTAGTATTTTGGAACAGACGGGTCTGTTCATAATGTTTTATGGGTTCCATTCCTATCCTTGCTCTCCATCTACACCACTTTAATCTTTTTTTCGAACATCCAAAGTATACACTGAAATGTCATTAAATTCTCGATCATATAATTCCGAATTACGTGTATATTATTTTGATTTAGTATTATGTTTCCACCATGCTATGTGTTCGTTTTCCTTGCTCATCCTCTCTCCTTTAATTAATCTTTTTTTTTCTTGCTATCTAAAGAAATGCCCCTTAATGGCACTATTTATGATACATGTATTGTCACTAGCATATTGTATATTTTATTAACATGTATTATGTATTTATCTAATATACGATTGTCGTGGTTACTATACACGGAATTATGTATCATCATGTTTTTTTTTGTTTCTCCTACAGCTAACGATATAATTTTGTCATCGACGGAAGATAGCATTGTTTGTACTGTGATCACTTGAATTTATTTTCCATTTTACCCCGTGGTTTCATTGTTTTGTTTCAAGATTCATTGTCAGTGTATAATGGTTATAATTTTATACTTGTCTGTATGAATGCATCAATATACCTTTTATAACATGAATCAATAATTTATGTACCATTACATTGGGGTTACTTACAATAACGCCTTATCCCCCATGTTTATCACAAGTACTTTGACATAGTAGTATTAGGATTACCATTGTCCAGAGCAGAAGTGTATCTTTTGCTGATGTCTCCGATGTTATATTTATTTATTTATTCATTCCTTCTTTAAACCTGGGGGACCATTCAATGCTCGCATGTTCTCCCATGGAGCCCAGGTGCATTTCATCTTTTCAGCTGTTATTGTTTTGCGCATGCCTTTGTTTTTCTTGGTCCTATCTTTTTTTCTTAACAACACCAGTCTGCTCCTAACAAGGTACTGCTGTGTCAGTTGTTTATACACCTCCTGGTCCCCTATTTATTGCTTGTATTACTTGTTCATGCACCACACGCCATCTTTCAGCTTTGATTAAATAATAAATTGCGCGGCTTGATCGGGAGCGCGTCATGCCGGGCGAAACGAACCATACCTTGTTGCCCCCACCTGGCTCTTTAGTACTTTTCCCCGCGCTTTTTACTTCCTGCGCCGTCTAGAGTGCAACACTGTATGTGATCCCCACATTATTCATTATTCTTTTTTATTCCCTGCTTTAACATAAGTTTTTTATGTGTGTTGTAAACTGTCACTTTCACAACGATTTTGTATTGGGATGAGATTGAATGTCATTAATTATAGTTTTTTGGCAATGTCACTACTTCATTATGTATCATCACTTCAATTATAATTATTCAACTTGGTATTATTACTATTACTTCAAACCTCCATACCTACCCAATACCATCCTTGTTCTACCATATGTTTTTCTGTTATTTATTTATTATGTTGTATTGTATGTAGTGAGCGCCTCGCGTCCTCTCATTTGTAATATATATTTATGCAACTGTATTAACTGTAATTTAATTTTGTTTTTGTAATATTTTAAGATTTTTTTACCTTGTTAACTGTTTCGTCTTGTACTATTGGTTATGTCCGACCCTCCATCTACATTTACATTTCAGCAAGCCCTTTAACCCGCTGTGCTTGTCTTTTTTGCTTTCGTCTTGTCCGTCTTGTCTGACTTGTCACCACATCTTGTCTACAGGTAGTGCTTCACTTTTATCTACCCCCTTCTCATTCGCTCTTCTAGCACCTCTTCCTTTTTTCAACCTAACCACCATCATCCATCCAATCTCTCAATTTCCTCCTCTCTCTCTCGCTCCCTTATAACCCCCGTGCAGCATTATTTTCCTTTGAACTTATCCTTTTCAGTATGCTAATCCCTGCTATATCGACCTGCCATTTACCATCAGATTCACGACGAAGACTTTCGCGCATCATTATTGAATTTTTCACCAACACTAATTGAAACATCAATTTTTCCCCCCCCAAACTTAATTCCCTTTTGCATCAAATCATCGTTAACTCACCAGACCCCATAATCATCTCAACATGTGACCACACACACCTCCTTCACCACATCCCAACAACTCTGGTTCTGCACCCCGCTATCACACTGACGACAGCTTTAACTCACTAATAAAACCATCATCAACGACCTGCATTTTCCCTATTCCTTTCATGCCGTAGTATCACAAAATTCATCTGGAAGAAATCACTACCTAACCTTTGATCACTCTCAACACTCTTTCTCTGTCTTAGCATTTTCATAAACATGGCTTACTGACACCAAATCCCCCACTCACTTTAATGGGCTACCGTACCTTCCGGGAGCACGTCCACTGGCAGAGGAAGGGAAGTTTGTCTTTACAAAAAAATCACCTCTCATACAAATCATCGACAACACAACACCATAACCATATTTTTGTCTCCCTTTTCACATCGAACCACCATTACACCAACAATAGAAACCCAAACACATAACTGTCGGCAGTTATTTCAGAACTGCATGCAACACACAATCCAAAATTTTAACATAGTTCGAGCAGCTTCTGTCACTGAACTAAATAACACCAACGTTATGATCTATATGTCCGGTGACATTTAATGTCAATCTTCTCCATTATTCCACTCATCCATACATTATGACTATTATCAACCACTCACTTTGCAACTCCTATATCCCTAACATTACAGACCTACAAGATTCCGCATAACAACACGGCCACGCTCATTGATAACATTATCACCAACTCCAGTGACACAGACTCCACACCCGGGATATTTTGGTCAATGACACTACAGAATAACTTCCCAATATTTCCTCATTACAAATCACTTAAGCATAAGCATGCCACAAAAACACAATCACTAACGTGACTCCAAAGAAACCCAAAATTCGCAGACATTTAAAACCGTAAACTCAAACACTGATCATGGGAACCTATACGCACAACAGAAATGACCCAAACAAATAGCGGACAGCAACTTCATTACAACTTATCGAAACATTACAAATGAATTATTCCCCTTGCAAAAGAAGACCCCTAAAAAAATCGTAACCACAGGCAGCCCTGGATGACAACCGCAATTTCCGAGTCAATCAAACACAAGCGCAGCCTCTATAAAACACCTGAAGAAAAACACACCAGCAACCAAACAACAATACAAACAATACCAGAAACAATAACCTTCACATTATTCTTATTGCCAAGACAAAACACAAACCGAACAAATTCAGAAACTCAAAATATCTCACAAAACCTGGACATTCCTCACCACATTCTAGGTCAGGAGGTATACACTACACAAATCCCTGACCTTTTCACTCATATATATGGCCGATAACTGACCCCTGCTTGACATAGCTAACGCATTCACCGATCACTCTTCACTACCCTGGGCAAAAACGTACTAACACAATTCCCCCTCCAATAACCCATTTAACAAAAACCTTCCAAAACACATTCACCTTCAATGTTCCTGAATCCAGTTACGGTTGATGAATGCACAAAATTCGCCACCTGTTACAACCTGGGAAAAGTGGCGGTGTACCGACAAAGATCGATCCTGGATTGCCACCAATCATGTAACTCATTTCGCATCTGATGCACATATTTAACCATTCACTTCTCACCGGAACCTTCCCCGATCACCTCAATCACCAAAGTCATTCCTTTTAACAAAAACAAGTGTACATAAACATTGCAATTACAGGCCCATTTCTGTTCTTTCCATCTTTTCAACTACTTGAAAAAGTTGTACACTGTCCTGTCTACATGCTTCAACAAGCACAACTCTTGTCGGATGAACAAATAACGGTTTGAGGCCCAAACGCTCGACTTGTATATGGCATCCTTGAACTAACAACCAACCTTAACCTTGCACTAAAAAATCAACTCACACCATGGGGTATTCCTGGATCTCTCCAAGGCCTTCGACACCATTGACCTCAACATTCTTTTCTTCACAAGCTTTATCATTACGGGTGCCCGTGGAGTAGCCTTGGAGTGGTTCAGGAGTTAACCTAACTAACCGCTCACAATCATTCTACGTACACTCCACCGCATCACCCATCAACCTATCACCAGTTGGCGTCCCCGCAGGCTCAATCCTTGGATCCCTACTTTTCATCATTTAACATGAACGACATCACTACCATCTCTAACACACTAAACTAATCTTATTTGCAGATGACCCAAACATTTTCTTTTAAACCTAACATTAATGCCCTTTTTCACAACATTAATCATGAACTCGCAAAATCACTGAACTGGGTTCGGGCTAACAAACTTTCTTCCTCAATGTTTTAAAAACTAACTACTGCTTTTCTCTACACCCAACACTAATCACAACCACAATTACAATAGATAACGCAGAACAATCTCCCAGGTACACTCACACATTTACTTGGCATCACAATCGACGACAACCTTACATGGAATGAACACATCAACGCTGTCACCACCAAGCGCTCACGCATTGGTACAATCTACGGAGTTTAGCACCACCTTCCCAAACTACACCTTAAAATCACTTTAACACCCCTAGTTCCTCCATCTTCGCTCCCATACCTTCGCTACTGTAACATCATCTGGGTCCTCCAACTATCATTCACGACTCACCAAACTAAATATCACACAGAAATGGCCCATTCGCACTATCACCAAACTCCCCCCCCAAAATTTTTCTTTTTTTATATAATTTACTAAATTAAATGAAAACACTTAAATTTCGAGCCCCTCAACCAACTTCAAACAGCACTCTTCAAGTTTGACTATCACACAACAAATCATTTTACCTCCGAACTTCAGCAATTACTTTACCACAAAAACAAATCCCACAACTATGACACCAGCAAGCCGACAACTTCATCTTCCCCTCCCAAATCTTCCTCTGAAGCATTTAGATCAGTATCACGGCGCACAACTTTGGAATGATCTTCCAAAATCTATCACAACCATCACAAACACAAAACTTTTTAAAGCTCACTGAAAAAAACATTTCATCCACCAGTACAATTCTTTTTAAATTTTTTCCCCAATTCCTTATTTCTCTCACCTTTTCCCTCACACCTAATTTCTAGCTCTCTTCCTTACCTTTTCCTCAACTCTACTCTTCTTTCTATGCTTCCTCATTATGAAATATTATTACATACATACCTCAGCAAGACGTTGATAAGTCCTCGTCCTTCTTCCACATTCCCGTATCCCTTTTTCTCCCCCGTTAAAGTGTTTGGTTTAGCTTATATATTGTTGTGTTTTTTGTTTGGTTCTCTCTGTTTTTTTGTTATGTTTATTTCCCTATTAAATTTTCTATATCACTCCTTACTTGTATCAATTTTTATAATATTGAGTTTATTTTACTTGAATGTATTACAGGGCCAGCAATATCCATAAGCCCTATCGGGTTGTCCATTACTGGTCCTAGCATATCATATCATATACCTCACCAGTTTATCTTAGTACAGTCTACAATTGATACTTTATGTATTATTATATATTATACTGTATTATACATTTCTGCCACGTTCGATATGTTATGCTGAATAGAATTGAATTGAATTAAAAAAAAGTTTTAAACTAATTTGAGCTCAAATTATACTTTATTTGTGCACAACAAGGCAACATATTCCATGAAAGTTCGTTAATTTATCCCGTAAAACAAGGAATTTCGTCACTTTTCGCGCCGCTGTTTTCCGATCTGTGTGGGGTCACGCTATGCGCTATGCATATCGTGCACAACAAAGCGAAGCACGAGTGAGTGACCTGCCGGCTGGCTGGATAGGATTGTGCGCTTGGCCAGCTGCCGGCCTAGATGAAGCGAAATGATTGTGACGATTTCCTGGCGGCAGCGTAATAATAATAGGCAACAGCGCTGTGATCTTGATGAAATGGCGCTTTATAAAAGCCAATATATTATTATTATTTCTATGGAGAAGCAGCATTGAGCATTTTCCAGCAATGACCAAAACTTGATGACCTTTGTCCCCTTACTTAAACATCAATTATCCACTTGACCCATTCCTTAAGGGTAATTTCAAGTAATTTTGGTCAATGTCCTGTTATTTCTGTGGACAAAACATTTTGAGCATTTTTTAAGAATGGCCTCAAATAATCCCTAGATGACCTCTGATCTCTAATCCCTGAAAAGTTAAACCCCATAAGACTCTGAGTAACAGCTTCTGTAGTGCTCTTACCCAGGGGTAGAATTTCGTCGCTGTGTGCGAGAATCAGTCTTGATTCCCCAAAACAAATTTTGCAGGAATCATGTAATTCGCTACTGTGCTGAAGTTCTGAAGTTTACGAGAATCAACATTGATTCACGCAAATCAGTTTACGAGAATCTTGGCGAGAATCGATTCTCGGATTCTCGCCAAAATTCTAGCCCTGCTTACCTTCCTCGAGTCAGTGACATCAGGGTATTATGCAGTGATCGCAGCAAGAAAACGCGGGCGTTAATTCAAAGCGCTGGCATATCCACGCGCGCGTATAAAGGCGGTGCGAAAAATGCACACACAAAACATCTGTCTGAACGCGCTGACATCACAGACTCGAGGAAGATAAATGGAGAATATGAGATTTTGGGTTGAAATTATGCTCCAAGAGCATATTTGACTATGCTCCTGGAGCATATTTTAATGCACAATGCTCCCGGAGCATATAATATTGTAACAAAACGGGACGGGCCTCACCTAAAGACATTACAAGACCGAGCTAATAAAAATCACCTAACTAAAGCGATTCTATACTGAGAGGGAGTTCGGATGAAATTATGTCACAAGGAACAATCCTGGTGCATAAAATTAATGTTTGGGAGGATTGACAATTTATGAGTGGCAAATTTATATGACTGAGTGATGACATTTATTCAATTAAAAGTTAAGCCCGGCTACCCGCCTAGAATATTTCTAAAGGAGAAGAAATACAGGATGCAAATTCCACTATTTTCATTATTAATTTATCTGCAGTGCTAGCCCTTCTCGAGGTATATACAAAAGAATGACAACTTTACGATCTGTGCAAAATATAACTTGGCCGAGCTACACAATTTACAGACTCAACGCTCCAACTTCTGCATAGGGCTTTAACCACAATCCCGAGGGAATTTTACTAGTCTAGTCATTTCATTTTAATAGTGTGGAACAACATCCCGTTCACTTGATCGCCGCCTTCAAAACATACTGAATCGAGGAGAATAATTCCAAAGGAATGGGGAACGACACAGAAAAATAGTTTTTATTAGGTCAAATAATAAGTCAGTTTGTATATTGTCGGGAGGTATTTAAATCTGCGAGATACAACTTCCGATATAGCCTTTCTCGATTGTTTACAAAATGACACTGTGTGATACCCACCCTTTGCAAAGCTGACTTTACTCAAAACTAGACCCCAGGAAACTGGGCTAGGATTATATCCTAAAGACAATTCAGTGATATCTGAACCTAAAATTTGTATATTTAAAGCCGATGACTCTGTCGTTCTTGATCAAAATAAGGAATTCTATTCTTGGTATAAAGATTTTGCATAAAACAATGATGAAAATTTCCTTGCACAACATGAAAATTCCAGTCGCCGTAAAAGCGGGTAAGCCCCCGATCCTGGCAACGTAAACCACCAATGACCCGACATGGGTTCAAGGTTGGCGCGTGTTGAATTGGGGAAAGTCTGTGTTCTTTCGATGTAAACAACAAAATTTCAGTGCTGTGCGCTGCTTGAGACCTGAATATCACTCCAAAATAGAGGCCTAACGATCTTTCATATCAAGAAATCCTACGAGTATTGAGGTCGAGAGTCACAATAATAGATAAAATTATCTATCCATGGGGATAGACTTGCTCTGACATGTTTGACAATTTAACCATGAACACCGCTTTAAATTTGGAGCTGTCGTGGCATCGATTGGTCATAGCCGCCTGTTCAACATACGACCGATCGAGGCTTGCCTGCAGTGACCATTATTCGCGAAACATGAACATAAACTGGCTCGAGATATCTCTAAATCTTAAAATCTCACTAAAAGGTTAGATTATTAACCTGAGACCTTCATTCAGGTTTCAAGATTTATATCATGTCAATCCACCATAAATCTGACTATTCTGATTTTGCTTCTCATTCTCCACATTCTTCTCCATCTAGGCTGGGTTGCAACTTAGTGAAACTCTACTAGAAGTTCATACGCTGTGATTTCCGAGACGCAACCCAAGTTGGTAGAGCTACCAACTAGGAAAATCAAACATTAATATCCTTTTCCAACTACTGAACCATTTTTTAACAAAGTCTGCAATATTTCAGCAGTATTCTGGAATTTTAGCCTTAGTCAGACTGACAGAAATTTGGTATACAATTCATTCCAAAAAATACTTCTCCTGTTAGATGATCTATTGTCGTTTTTCATTCAGCGTGCATTATTTTTCACGAATGCAACTGGGCTCTCTGTCAGATAATGCACGTGTCATCAGATAATTCACGGGTACATCAGATAATGCACTGGTCATCAATAATGCCTCGGGTCCCCACAATTCACAACTTTCTAGTAATTCCAACTAGATACCGTCATCACTTGATTATCGACTGTACTGCTCAATATCAAGTAACATGTCGGCATCGTATTATACCCCTGCTACGAACTTGTCTACAATCTATGGTGTTCGGTCCTGACGTAGATTATAGTGTTTAAAAAAACTAATTGGTTTTCAGAGAACATATTGGATTCTCGTATAAAGTATTAGTTTGAATTCACATGCGCAGACAATTTCAAATACTGTGAATTTTGTACTTTTTCTTCCGAAATGCGTACATCTTAATTAACGAAACAAGCTTTTTTTGTACTCTCAAGACGATACGTTGAACTTTAAATATTGATCTTAATATAAAATTCCCTTATGTTTATAATTTGTCAAGTTCGAAAGGGGGTCCGTTCCGAGTTTTAGCTGTCGAACGTAGAGTGACCGTCAGCGCGAGATTTGTTGGGAGCACCGGTAAACCGCACACGCTGGCTTAAAGCGTACTGCGTTTAACACTCGGCACAAAGGTGGCATACTTGACGCGTGCGTAACGCTGCGTTAATGTTATGACATCACTGCACGGAGGTAGAGAAAATGACTATATCATGTTGCCTATTATATAGTAGCCAATAAAATTAGTATAAACTCAAGACACCCAATTCACACAAATAAAATCAGTTTCAATGCAGAAACCAGTCTTTTGTACATGCATGTCTGCGTTGGTCTTTTACATCTAATACATTGGGCGTTGGAATTGGTAAAGAAAATTCATAAGAGCATTTATATGAAATCGTCACGGATGGGTTTTGTTTGAAAAAAGTGCATTGGCAAGTGTAATCTTTCTTTCAATTTCATTGACCGCGTTCCTCATATGGGTTTGTTTTTGAATTGCCAGGGAGGTTCGATAAAAGATTAGCCACTCTAATTGTCAGAGAGTCTGGTCTTTTTCGCACTTGCAATCATTTCAAAACAAACAATCCAACAATGAATTGCGTCCCAGTCTTTTGATGACACTTTTTATAGAGTATAACTTTGACATGTTGGAGTGTTGAAGCTGGTTTTTTAATTTATTTATAAAAACTACCAGACTCAACAGTTTGATAAATTTTCGTTATTATTAATTGTTAATTAAATGATTTGAATACTTTTGTTTTCCTCAAAGTAATACGGATAAGGACCTAGCCTCGTGCATTCGACAGGATAATCACACTTGACCGTATGGGTCAGTGCAGGCGCCCTCGACCCTTTGATGCGACCCGGATGAGAGGAATCATTGAGGACCTTTCAACGAATCGAACCCCTTTTTTATACCTTACTCTTTAGTTCAGATGGCAAGCCCAACGGATCCTGTGGACAATATTTTATTTTGTAACATCAAAATTCTGTAAAAATGTCCTACAGATTCTAAAAGCATTTGAATTTAGTTTTAAAAGGGGGTGCATTGAAACCCATGAAATCGCTAGACTATATCTGGTGCACCTGTGCACAAGTTGGTTAACATGATATTCCATTGTTCTGATACAAATGACAGCATACACAAGCTCAACCCATGCAATTTGTATGACCATTACTTGTAAATGTAATATCTAGATCTGAAATTCAATCATTTTGAGTTTTTCCCCTAGAAGGTGAGTTGGTAGATCAAACACCTGACAGTGCCCATTCGGAATTTACAACACAATTACCAGGTAGGTGTAGAGGTAATGAAGTCTTGTTTCACACACACGTTTAACATTTAGAAGGTACTTTTACCAATGAAATCACAGTACAATTATCTATAGTCCATTATCTTCCTTTAGTTAGTGACCGTCATTGCACTAGGAGAGATGTTTTGCAATTGCATTTTTGCAGTCTTTATACACACGCGTGGGTGTGCAAGCGTTGATCAATGCCCATGGTTTTAATGCTTGATCATTGTTAAAACACCAACTGATGTCCCTGAACTCGAGAAGGAGAAAACACTAATGAACCTTTAGGAGTCTCTCCTCATTATTAAACTTGAAACTGTTGCAACTAAACTAAATTTCGCTGGTTCCTGGCTTTCCGCATTATCCCTCAATAAATTCAAAGAATATAAACTGTTAGCTCCCCATGACCTTTTACCCTGGCACTGACCTTAATCGCATCACATATTAGGATCGCATGTGCACCTATGACAAAAAATTGGTTGATATCAAACTTTAACTCAAGTTTTCAAATTTATATGCAGTTTACATTTTTATCCCAGTTTTTTCACTACCTCACCTGACTTTGACCTTCAACATGACCATTTGACCTCATCACATATGACGGCTCCCCTTGTGCACCTATGCCGCAGTTTTGGAGTTTCCATTGAAGTGTAACTTTTCAATTGAGGTCAATTTAAAAAAAACTTAACATGTGTGACACACACATCCACACATACACACCACAACGGATTGCTAAGTGGTCCTGCCAGCTATAGCTGGCGGCCCAAAAAGAAAGCATTCCCAGGAATCATTTGTGTGCCATCATAGGTTTGGCAAATGGGGTCAAGGTCACATTGGATTATTAGAGGTCAACACCTCACATGTCGTACACCCAATATGAGTCTTGGCCAGTGGTTCTTCTGAGAAGTATGATATGATAGTGGATAGATTGGGGTGATGTAAAGATACACTCTGTACAAGCTATTATTTTTTTGGAAATAGTATGGCAAGTCTGATATATTCCTACATAACCCAAAACTCTGGGTCTAATATCATCATGTTTTAGAACCAACTCGAAATTCCTACCCCCTCTATCTGACCTGCGGTCAAAGATTTCAAATGCTCTTTGGTTAACTTCCAAAGTGTTTCCTTAACATCTGCCTACAAATACAGATCATAACCCAAACCCCATTCAGAGTCCGAAAGTTGGCTCCTACGATTGTATTGCACTTCGGACGTCAACTTACCTGCAATGAGATCAATTGATTTTCTATTGCCTTTGAGACATCCACGCACATAACACAAAGTTTCCCAGTGCAATCTTGTATCCCACCAAGTCCCAATAATTGTGACTACACATTTGACATCACGTTTAAAACTGTGGTCATTATCATATCACTGAAGGTGTAGTCACAAAAGGTTGTGTAATTGGTTTGCCATTCAACAATTCTACTGCACTCACCCCTCCTCTCCTCCCAATCAGGTTCAAAGCAGCCTTATGCAACCAAAATGATTGATATCATCAATCCATCACATAGTATTATCCTTACTATCTCTTTCTATCCAGTTTTTAAGACTGAACATGCTTGCAGAGGTAATTGTTTTCAGAAAAATCAGTGATTTTATTCTTTTGCTTTACACTAGATACTTTATAAGGAGTTTTGGTGCTGGTCAGATTTGGACAATCAAATTTCATCAAATTTCCACATTAGTTTGCCAGTAATTTGACAATCCAAAACTATTTGTTTTATCTCTAGCTATATGATTAGCATGCTTACCTTGATGTAGATGATTTGCATCTTTCTGACGGAAAGAGTCAGCTCTCAGATATGAATCGCTAATTCATAATTTAACAAATCACTACCCTCAAACCGGCAACCCAACCCCTGAAAGGCAGGCTGGGCCACCCTCGCACTATACTCGCCAACCCTTTAATTACCACACCACCCAGAGAAGAGATTCCTCTCAGTGGGATGGCGCGGGAGGGCTTCTACGCCGGTAAGCAGGTTAATCCTTAAGAAGATAAAAACAAATATTTTTGGATTATCTATCGTGATTACTGCTTACCTTGAGCAATTAATGATAACTACTTTGTGTGGAATCTGGCATCGGTGCCTTGGATTCTGAGAAGATCGGGAACCTAGGATAGGGTAGCTTCTGGAAAGATTGTCTGCCAAAGACATGGTCCACGCTCGGAATATGGACGGCTACCAATGAGACCCGGCGCTCGATGCAACCATAAAGCATTCGGGCGAGTGTGTAGACATAGCGTGGGGGACTGAGTCCTCCCCCGATCCGATGGTTTGCCCTATATGTTAAAGATCGACCATAGGGCCTATAGGAATTTGGCGATAATTAATTATAATTAATAAATCAGTGCGGTCCACATTTGCTACAAGTTCCTATGAGGTTTTTGGAAGATAAGGTTATATTTTACTTACCAGAAGGTGCGTCAAATATAAAGTAGCCACCAATCAATAAGCGGCATTGTAAATTCCCGCAAAACTC